>JAGVVM010007156.1:0-13083 GCA_019149425.1 Psidium friedrichsthalianum
TTCACATCACAAACTATTTGTATGTCTGATTTGTGCATATGAGTTAATATTCTACACACACTATTACGACTTTACAACTATTCTAAACTATCTTACTACTTTTTTTCCCTTCGAATTAGCCTTTCCTTACCCCCTCTTCTTTTCCCCCCCTGTCTTTCACTTAATCGACTTTGGCCGATATAACTATTGAACGCATTTTTACGATTTGTCAATTTAGTTCTTTTCGATCAATTTGATCAGAATTTACTGATGTGGCAATCTAGTAACACCGGCCATCCTTTGAGGCATGGATGAAGCTAAGTGTTGTCATTTTTTAATTTTAATTTTCTTAATTCTTTTTTTCTTTTCCGAACTTTTGGGTCGGCAAGGGCAATGATCCATCACCTAGATCTTGGTGAGGGCTTGATGCCCTACCTTTAGCGAGCCTAGGGTTGTGATGCTCTTGCTTGTAGCCTGCCATAGTTGCAAAATAAAGTAAAAAGAAAAGAAAGAGAAAAGAAAAAAGAAACTGAAGAAAGAAAAGAACAATAAGATAATAAATAAATAGAAAAATTTCATTCACAAAAAATTTAAAATTTTTTTAAAAATTATTGACATTAGCGCCAATCGTATCAAGTAGGATGGCTAGTTACCGACCCATCCACGGTATTAGTGATTTTTCACCAAAATTAACAGGAAGTACCAGAATTGACGAATCGTAATAATATTTAAGACTATATCGACGAATTATTAAGATGATTAAAACTAAACTCGACAGAATAGAAATGCGAAGACTGAAGTAGTTTGAATGCCGATTCTTCTATTCATTGATTTTTGTTTTCACAAAGTTCTCATCAACTAAATCTGTCACCTCGTTGATCAAGATTAAAATTGATCATTTGTTGGTGTAAAAAAGCAATACCCATTAATTTGACGGAGCACAAGATAATCATAAACCATGAATGTTAAGAAAAAGATTAAGAAATGTAAGTAAGATATGTTGTTCTTGTTTTTTTGGTCGATCGAATAATAATATTAATAGTTTAATTTTTTTGGTCTGCTTTGTTGATTAATATAAGGTAAAGTTAAATAAAAGATTTATGGATCAAATTGACTAATCCTTAGAAAAAAACAGAAATCAGCTTTTCAAATAAAACAAGCAATTTACGTCAACAGAAAAAGGGGAGAGCCCGAAAGCGGGAGGTAGTCTTCCTTTTGCTTTCAGCCTAGGGTTTCGATTCGAATCTGTTTCGCCCAATCTCTTGCTTCGCCTCCGTCGGCTGCAGATCGCCGCAGGAACGCGCGTTCCAGACAGCAAATCGCAGGCCAACGAGCGATTTTGGGCAACCCTGAATTGGGTGGTACACTCGAAGCGAAGAGGGAGATGAATCGCGGATACGTGGATCCAGAGGTAAAATGACTGGAGTGCCATTTGGTCTTCGCACCGGGAGTTATGGATCGCTGCAGCAGTTATACAATGGCGCATTGCCGAACCAGGCTGCACCAGTCCTCCTGCGAAAGCCTTCGAAGCTGGGCTTGTCTGGTTCCCGGGAGAAGGAAAAGTTTCTCCCTTTCATCTGCCGGTACTTAGGTCGGAAGAGGGTCGCGATGATGCTCCTGGTCGCTCTCGCCCTCTTTGTTTTTGTCTTCGGTTCCTTTACGGTCAATAAAGGTTCGCTCCTCGCCTCCTTTTTCAGAGATCACGGCTTACGTCTTCAATTTGAGCATGAATTTCTTAATCCATGTCCGGTGTTTAGTTACTCTTGCTATTCCATGAGGAGGGTTCAGTGAGTTGACTCTTGTTCTGCGATTGTTGTTTTTAATCGGTGGCTGTCTTTCTTTTCTACATCGCGTGGTGGGTGCTTATGGGTCTTCCTGAGACTCGACGTGCTTGATAATTGTTTGGCCAGTTCTCGTGGTGCATCCCAATTGTTCCCAACAAGGGACTTTGTTCTTTATAGCTCCTTGAATATGCCATGATCCTGCCTATTCTGTTGGCCTTTTGCCTTCTCTTTGCTATTTCCATCACTCGACTCCTCTTCACTCGATATGTTCACAGCTTTAATATACATTTGTTTTCACACGGTTCGCTGTTTACTTTTTGAAGTACAGAAGGCAACGGTCCTATAATAGTTCCTCATGCGGAGAGCATGATACCTTTCACCGAGAAGGCATCCGGCCATGCTGTTGTAATGCATTACCCCGGGGTAGAAGATAGACGAAAGCACAGAGGTTCCGTTGGACGGAAGACTGTACCCAGAAGTGGGCGAAGTAGAGGTCGACCTCCTCCCGTACCTGCTCATCCACTTCGTCAGCGTGCTCGTCCTCATCCTCTTTCTCACTCTGATTTGACTTCACCTAATACTGGCTTCACTGGTGCTGTCCCTGTGGGCCACCATTGCAAAAACTTTGCTTTTCCTCCGCCACCTCCTGCTGGTGCAAGACGTATTGGACCCCGGCGTAAGTCGTAATCCCTTTTCCTGTTCCTCTTGGTCTTTATGAATTGGAGTGGACCCCCTTTAGAACATTGCAGCTACTGTATCTTTTTTATGTTTCTTTTTTGAAGCAATAGACTCTCACTTTAGTACATGTTTTAACTATCCGAATTCATTTTTCTTGCTCAATAATATCAGCATGTCCAGTATGTTATCTCCCCGTGGAGCAGGCAATAGCTAGCATGCCAAGTTCCCCAGCAATATCTCCAGTACTTCAAAAACTCACTTATGTTCATGACGAAAATCCAGTCCATTCTGAAGAATACGGAGGTTCAGATTTTGGAGGATATCCATCTCTAATGGAAAGGGATGATTCCTTCGATATAAAGGAGTCTATGAGAGTGCATTGTGGGTAGGTTGTCTTACTGCTCTTCAGTTTTGCTGCACTGAATATCTGTAAAAGTTTTATAGGACTTCAACTAGTGCTTTCCTTTAAATTATCATCATCATGGCGGCATTTTGTTGCTAAAGTGATCTCACTGATGCTTAGATTCGTCAAAGGACATAAGCCCGGTCGTCAAACCGGATTTGATATTGATGAAGCCGACTTGGAGGAGATGGAGCAATATCATGATGTTATTGTTGCATCAGCTATATTTGGTATTGTCCTGCGCACTAGTCATTGAAACTTCCTTACTTTATACATCCATCATCTCATATTCTTGGCTCTTTTACCTTGTCCTAGGAAATTATGACATAATCCAACAACCTCGAAACATTAGCAAAGCTGCAAAGGAAAATATTCCTTTCTTTATGTTCATTGACGAAGAAACGGAGGCATTCATGCAAAATTCTAGTGTGCTCAACAGTAGCATGAGGGTTGGATTGTGGAAAATCATAGTGGTTCACAACATCCCTTATGCTGATGCAAGGCGTAACGGAAAGGTCAGAGTGCTATTCTATCAGCTCGACTATTTGCTTTAGTCTGTTACGAAGTCTCTCTTTCTAGGTTAGTTCTCTTGTCAATCTTGAAAGCATCATTGTTCATTTAAAACTCCCCTGACATGATCGTTCAAGGCAGTGGTTAATGTCATGGATGAGCTGGATTTGATCTTGGGGCTTGTCATGCTAGCTAGTGTGACATGGTCTTCTAATTGGAAATAAGCGATCTGCTCGAGAGAAGTAATTTTGGGATGCTTTTTGCTGCTTACATTGAACGTACTAAAATTCAGGATGCTAAATTTGAATTGGCATGTAAGTTGGCAGGTCCCAAAGCTTCTATTGCACAGGATCTTCCCTAACGTTCGCTATTCCATTTGGGTTGATGGAAAACTCCAGCTTGTTGTGGATCCCTATCAAATTCTTGAGAGGTAATCTCTCCTTATCTTTTATTTTTTCCCGTTATTTTTTAATATTGAGGCCCTCAGGGGTATAAATGGTGCTAATTTTTACTGCCCGTTGTATGGTTGCTAATTTGTGTCTGGATGGCGCGAATAGAGATCTTATAACAGCACCACTTTCTAATCTATAACATACACCGACTGAACTTCTTTGGACTCCACATGCTACGTACCTCATGAATTAAGTTTAACTCGTCTAGTTGTAAATGAATGGAACTGGGGGCAAACATAATGGAGCAAGAAGTTAAAGTGGACTGGAACTGAATTGATATTCCGCTTCCTATGCTTGGTTGTGGTAGAGATATAACGTGGAAGAGAAAAGTTATCAGAGACAAATGTCAGAGGTGTCTTTAAATATGTGGAAGGGACATATAAATTGAGCACTCATTTGCGAGATTGATATACATTGTGCATGTGCTTTTAACTCAAGACTAGAGTTGGCACTTCCATTGGGCTGTCCATTTGTATTGAAAGTTTCTTCCCAACTAGAGAAGGGGGACGGAGCCGGAGTTGCGATTCTATTCTGGTCCAATTCCATGAACCAATATGGCTTTGGTTTTCCTCAGCGCTAGTGCTTGATGCATGTTTGTGACATTTAAAGCAGTAAAGGACAAATCAGGTCATGGCATTATTTTTAAGTTTTCTAGTTTAATCAGTAAATTCCCATAAATTTCCTTCCTATAGGATTTTTCCGATTTGTTGGAAATGAGGCTCTTTGTACCTGTTTGGATCTAAGGAATTTCTTTTTTTTTTTTTTTGGAACAGTAAGTAAGATTTCATTAAGAAGTTACCCAGGGGGTACCACTCCTATACGAAACGTTACCGAAACTTTTTATAGCAAATGTAATTGCTAGCTTAGTTAAGTCCAAACCTTAGAGCTCATATGACCGTAGGTTTGACGCTAGAATTTCGTAGTAGGGAAAATAACTCAGATGGTGTTTGAATTTTAGCTCAATATGCAATGTTGTCCTAGCACTTTTAATTTGTCCAACGTGATCTCTAAACTATTGGTAAATGTTCAATGTTGTCTTTCTGTTTGCTTAAACATCAAATCAGATGTTTTTTGTTGACTTGGATTATTATATGCCGAGTTTGATTGATGAATCAACATGTCTATCTTTTTATCCATCTACTTTAAGAAAGGGAAAAAAAAGTAGCGTGTTAACATGTTCATCGTTATTTGATGACGTGGATTGTTATATCCTAATTTAAGATGAATATCGTATGCAACTTTTTTTTGTGCACCATTTAAATTAAACAAATTGAGAGCTACATGAGGGGATTCCATATAACCTTGAATTAATGGAAGGACGACATTGAACATTTCTTTGTAATCTACATTTACTAATAGTTTGGGGACCACATTAAACGAATTAAAAGTTCAAGGACGACATTGGGCATTGGGATAAATTTCAGGGACTATTTGTGTCGTTTTCCCTTCATAGAATGTTTTGGTTTGTATTTCTGTAGAAATAGAAGTTGGAAATTCTTAGCTTCGACATGTCGGAGAAATCTATTGTTTTTCCTTTTCGTTCCGTTCCTTTACTCCAACTACCGATGATGGTTGCTGTTTCAAAGAAGTTTTAAGGTGATGTGAACATAGGAATCACCTGTTCTTGCTCTCAACATCTTTGCTGCTAGTAACACAAGAATTAGGGAGGATAAGACGTTGCACATTGAGTTAAAGTTTAGGGACTATTTGTGTCATTTTCCTTTGATAGAATCTATCGGTCTGTATTTTCAGTATTAATAGAAGTTTGGAATTTTCAGCTTCAACATGTCGGAGAACTATATTTTTCTCCTTTTCATTCTGTTCCTTTCCTTCAAATACCATCAATGGTTGCCGTTCCAAGAGAAGCATTGAGATGATAGGAACATAGGAATTATCCGCTCTTGCTTTCAACATCTTTGCTGCTAGTAACAGTTGAATTAGGGAAAGATAAAATTATGCCGTTGCAGCTAAGATTACACTATTAAGTTTCATTGATATTGGTTTGTCGAGCTAACGTGCTATATATATTTTTTAAATGAATTCAAGAAAATATCTGGAAATGATGGTCATGCTGGAGATTGCCTCTTCGTGCAGCTAGCAAAGCAAGAATCAATTGATTTATACCTGAGGGATGTAAGTTTCAATCCAAAAGTGACGAAGGCATGAAACACTGGATGTCAAGATAGAATCTTAAGGCTGTTTCCATTTGTTTTTAGTCCCTTAATTCCTCCTTTTCCTTTTTAAGTACCTTCCTTGGCAAGTGATCGTAATTTCTTTTATGTTCATCAAATCAGAACCGTAATATCTTCATCTCATTAATATTCGTTCTTAACCAAAAATGAGAAAAAAATGGATAATCTCATCTTCAGTGAGACCTTTGGAGAATCACGGGATCTGGTAGCCCATACTGGTCAATTTGGTCATGAGCAGGCAATGAGTCAGCTACAATTTGCATTGGAGTAGCAAGCTCCTCTAGTTCATTTGAAAACATTGAATTATTGTTCTGTTCGCGGAATATCTGGAGTTCTGGAAGGGATGATAATACAAGTATCTCATCCATTTATTTACTTTTTTTTTTGGGGGGGGGGTAAATTAGAAACTACCCTCTTTCTTTAGCCAAACAGAAGCTGACAATTATTTTCTAAATTGTGTTGAAGTGGGAGTAAAGCTGCTTGATTCTTTAGGGATGATTTGCATCATTTTTGTTGAATATATACTTGGAGTGACCTGTGAATCTTTTGGTTACATTCCATTCTGTTTATAATGAAAGTAATTGAGGAAATGGCAGACAGTCTCACTTAGTGTGCATGTAGGTATGGGATGGAGAGGATTCAATTACTTTCATGTATGACTTGGTTAGGTTTTGTGAAGTCAAAGTTATTCTGTTTGCTGCATCATTATTGTAATCTGTAGAAGTTTCCCTTTTTCAGGTTCCTATGGCGTGAAAATGCTAGTTTTGCAATTTCTAGACATTATAGGCGCTTTGATGTCTTTGAAGAGGCTGAGGCGAATAAAGCTGCTGGAAAGTATGACAATGCCTCTATTGATTCTCAGATAGAATTTTATAAAAGCGAGGGCTTAACTCCATATTCTTTGGCCAAGCTCCCTATAACCAGTGGTGCGTGTTGTTGCGTTTTATCTGTTGTAATGAATGCCTAAATATATATATATTTTTTACCATGGTTTTGGTAAGATTTTGTATCAACATATTTATAATTTGATGGATGGTGGGGTTGGTGCAGATGTTCCTGAGGGCTGTGTGATCATAAAGGAACATATTCCCATTACGAATCTGTTCACCTGTCTATGGTTCAATGAAGTTGATAGATTTACTGCCAGGGATCAATTGAGTTTTTCCACAGTGAGGGACAAGATAATGGCAAAAGCTAATTGGTCCATCAACATGTTTATGGATTGCGAGAGGCGTAACTTTGTGATTCAGGTACCTCCATTTATGCTCTCGTTGTTATGTAATTAGGATAAGAGTGCCCATAGCTCGGTTCATCTTTGATGGTTCAGGGCTTTCTACGAGATAATCCAATTAATTTTGGCATGGCAGCTTTCATTAATGAGCAATGATGGGGTATATATAGTTGAATATAATTAGCTCCACATTTTTGAAATGAACTCAATAGCTTCACTGAAATAGTATTTTTTGCCCTTCTCTTTCTGCTTTCTGTATTTTGCTGGTGAGGGTTTACATCTGTATGGGAATTTGCACTAAAAGGAGGCCAAGGGTTGGCCAAAGTCGAGAGAGCCTGATCTTCGCCCGATCTTCCTCACAAACTATGTTTCACTTCCAGAGTCACCATTCTCCTCTCCCACCCTATGTAATTAAAAGATCTCCCACCCTATGTAATTAAAAGATATGCAGAAGAGAACGTAAGTGGTGAATGTGCTCCAACGAGCACCTTCAAACAGTGGTACTCCCTATTGTCTCTGATGATTTTGAAGCTCTTCTGAGTGCGTTTATGATTCATTGGAAGTTCTAGTCGATAAGTGGGGCTAACAATAACTGCATAGATGATAAAGACAGTCATGCTTTTGGAATCTTTATGTTCTTTGTAGTAACTTCTCCTGTCCCAACATCTTAACACGTCAACTTTCTTTCGCAGGCATACCACAGAGATCTGCTGGAGCACATGCCGCCTCCAGCAAGTCCCGCGATACGAGCTCGACCGGCTTCCACCACCATCAATACATCTGGAAGAAGAGCTCCTGTGAAAAAGGGTATTAGCAGCAAGCGTCCGAGGAGCGATAGAAAGCCAGGTTCAAGGCGGCACCGGAAAGTCACTGCAGGCACTAGGGACAGAAGTTCCTTTTGAACTTAATGTATATTCCGATTCATTCGTTCATTTATATATTCTGGGAGAGGAGGATTTGTTTAAGAGGGCGTAGGCTGATTGCGGAGCTAGGAAAAAAAGCTCAAAATTTTTGAAAGTGTTGATATCTATTCACATTTTTTTTGTACATACACTTGATTCCAAATAATTATACCATCTTCTGCCTAGTGCTGTTCTCATTCTCATGATAGGATTGTCACTGTGAAGAAGTGGTTCTGCTCAATCGGTACTGACGGTAACCATTCAAGTGACAAATTTGACAGATAATTCCAGAATTACTTAATTCGATATTTTGTTGGCAAAACGGCCGTGCATGGGAAGTGAAAGCCGGAAACAAGGGGGGCCTCTCTGGATCTGCATAATTTGTTGTTTATCAGAAAATCAAAGTTCCTCCAGGCTTCAGCTGAGGATTAAGAATGAAATAATCAATGACCAATGAGACGCCCAACGCTAAGCTGTTGACGTCGCTGGGGACTTTGTATTGGTTATTGTCGACTAATAAAATTATAAAAAAGTCTTAAATTAATTTTATTTTTTTCAATTCCTAAATTTTTTAATTGTGCCAATTGAATTTTAAATATTTTCACGTTTTTGCAAATTGAATTTATCCTTCCATTGCCGATGTGAAATTTTTTTTCTAAAAGTATTTTTTTAATTTATTGTTTTTCTTCTTCCTTTTCCTTCTTTGCCTTTTACTTTTTTTTTTCCTTTTTGCTTGTTTTCTTTTTCCTTTTTTCCCTCAACCGACCTCAGGTGAGGTGTGGCCCTCGCCCGAGGTTGCTAGGGCGACCCTTGCTTGAAGCATACAACCTTTGCAGGCCATTAACGAGGCTTGACGATGGTTGATGACCTTTACTGCCCTCTCTAGCCACAAGAAAAAAAGAAAAAAATTAATAAATAATTTAACAAACATTAATAAATTAGAAATTCGTCCAAGTTAGTGTCGATCCCGCTATGTAGAATGGTCAAAGTCCACGTTTGTGATTTTTGACTAAAAATGGCTAGATGGTTTTAATTGGCAAAACGTAAAAATATTTAGGACTCAAAAGGCTTACGACTAAATTGACAAAAGTGCAACATATTTAAGATTTTTTGGATAATTTTTTTCATAATTTTACATTGCAGAATCATTATTACTCTTAAAATATTCACCAACAAAGTTAAAAACAGACGATAACTGGTGGCCTACATGCTCCCTACGCTTCAATACTCCATCGATGAACACTGCTTTATCAACTGAACAGATCAGAAAGATCTGAGCCCCACCCATCAACTTCATGTCTCTCATAAAATATAAAAGTTTAATTTTTTCGCTTTGGTTGTTGATACTTGATAATCCTTGCTGAATTGGCCAATTCTTGTAATTTCTCAGCGGCTTCCCGTGGTTTATGCAATCGCCACTCTCTTTATTTAGCCAAAGTTTTTTTATTCTAGTTCTTATTTTATTGGTCTGGCAAGATGCAGCAGCCCTGAACTTCTTAGCAGGACAAGCAAGGAAATGACCGGGTAAAGAAAGGCATCAAGAAGGAAAAAAGCAATCTCCTTGTCATCGAGAAGGCATTTGTATTTTTTTAATGGTCAAGCTTTAGTTGCTCATCCACTAGAAAAGAGAATTCAGGTTCCGGTTAGGGAGGCAAGACATTTGGATATGATCATCTGGGTATTCTCTCTCCTCCTCTCTCTATAATCATCATGAGTTCAGAACGGCTTGCCAATTGGAGTCTGAATTTCAAATAAAGTTTGATCATTCTTTGCTCTCTTCCTTAAAGATTCGGTTTTGAGGTGATGATCATGGTCCGTATCTAAGGGTCGTTGTTTCAGCTCTTGTATATGGAGTCGTCCATCTGTTTTCATGAAATTTATGGGATTTTTGTCACCTCTTTGTCATTGTAGGTCGTTGAATGATGCTCGCGAGGTCGATGTTCATACGATGTTTGTTCGTTGTTTGAGCTTCTTATTCTTGTTACAGGAACATTGGCCGTGTGGAGATTGAGGCACTGAACGGCTGTTGCTTAAATTCTGGACTGAAAGTTGGGATCTCTATGGCCTTTTGTTTTGGATAAATAGGGTTTGTGTGGTTTGTTGGTTTCTCTTGCCACTTCCATTAGTTTGTGTTGGTGTCTAAGGAGATACGGGGTTGTTTGTGACGCGTGACTTGTGAGCGTTTATCCAGTGATGGGTTCTCCTGGTTTTTCTTGATCTGTGCACTCCATTCTCTGGTAGCCATAGCTTGTGGAGGCCTTATGATGTTCTACTCCTCTGAGGTTTCAGCAATGAAGCTTCAGGGATCTACGCCCCACGATCAACTCTTAATCAGAACCTCAGATTCCTTTTCGGGTTTGCTGCTTGTGGCTGTCGGCTTCTGCTAATCATGGTGGGATTTGTTAAGGACAGGGTGTTCCAGAGCTTCTTCGCAAAAGGGTGTGTGCTCCTCCACATCGCGACCGCCATTTGGAGGGTTTACTTTGAGAGGAAGGTGGATGAACTTGCCGATGAGTGGCCGAGGAAGGTTTTGGCGATATTGCATTAGCAGTTTCCTGGATCCTCTTTTTGGTGTACTCATGGAGGGAAAAGTATGATTAGCTTGGAAAAACTGGATTGTCCATGCCGCGATAATAGGGACTCCAAAAATTTCCCGGTAGGCATTGACTGCGATTGCTAAATGCTTATGCAATCGCCCAGTTATGCTTCTTTTGCATGAAAACAACACGTTGGAGCTGGAAAAGTATGGGCTGTAGGTTTGTCAATCTGTGTCCCTGGTCTTGGGTGGTGGAGCTGCAGACAAAAGAACAAAAAGTAGGATATGATGCGCGTGTAATTCCTCGATAGTTTGGTTATGTAATTTTTATCAAGGCAGTTACTTCTACTGGAATTCTGCACAAGCTGGAGGATGCCCATGTTTTCATCTTGTTCGCAGGTGTTTCGAAAATCCCAGGGATCAATTAATTTTTGCTATCTTCAAGATGGGTCATAGGTCGGAGTTTGGAGTGCTGCCATCACTTGCTTCACGTTGAGAAATTGTTTTGTAGATTTATTTACAGATAATAGCGATGAGTGGATGTTTTCGTGACTCGCCAGCTGTTGGTGAACTCATGTTTTAGCAGATATTGCTTGAATCTTACAAGTGGAGATAAGGGTAATCTGTGCAGTTCTGCCCGTTTGCTTTTTAAGTCATCCAATAGGATGAAGCTCGTTTCCTCAATGGAAGTTCTTGTACATTCAGATTGACTTCTTTGTTAGAACATTCTGTGTCACTTTTGTCCACCTCAATACAAAATTAGCCAATTACTTGCAAAGCTTGTGTTTTCCAGTGTTTTGGTACTGCTATACGCTCTTTCTTTAACTTAACGAGGTGGATGAAGCGGTCGGGGAACTAGGAATTTAGCTTCTTCACTCAGGAAGGTGAAGCTCATTAATCCGTTAACACAGTTCCAAAGTACTGAGTGCTATGATTGACCATCACATGGAAATGCTTCCTATTGCACATAGACACTTTAACCTTGCTTTGGACATCTTGGGAACAGACTATTGTAGCTGCAAATATTTGCATTATTTTCTTTGGCCTTTGCTTGCTGCTTCTCAGTGTAGAGCAGTCACAGTCCCTCGTGTCCGAAAGAAGTGTTGCAGATGTGGGGATGACAGGTTATGTTTACATTATTACTTGTGGAGGACAAACCAACGAATGTGTCGTCTCCTTTAAGCCCTTTGTCTTCATCAGGCGAAGAAAGTTAGGTTCATCACGGACGTTCCTTCAGGTTTTTGATCCATGAGATCCAAAGAAGTAACAAACTAACAAGGAATATAATAACAGCTTGGATACCGCTCTCCTTCTCTTCTCTCTCTCCCTCTTCTCTCTCTCTCTCTCTCAAATCTTTTTAACCGAGGTGGTTAGAAGGCTTAATTGGGTATATTCCTGTAAGAATTGTATCATCTTTGTTGTATCTCTATATAAACTTGTTAGTGGTATGAACTACTGGCAGCTTGTCCGCTGTTAGTGGCCTTCGATCTTGTTATTTTCCATTCGCTGGATTTACTTCTGTCAGTTATTACATTGAACCCGTGGAAAGACTTCTTGTGAAACCACTAGTTCCAGTCGTCTTTTACTTTATATGTGATCATTTCTTAGTTGTTCATGATATAGTGGAGTTGTGTCCTGTACAAAGAAGATTATATTGTAAGGATTTATCTGCTTGTTTCTTCTGGAAACGAGGGATCAATTTTCCTTTTCTTCCTTTTGGCATGACTTATCACTTGGAAATGTCATCTGAGAAACTGCTTGCACGTTATGCTCATATGCAAACAGCTGCTGCTTGGACTGGGTTGCCTGAACAAGATAGTCATACCACTGGTGTCATTTAAAGGGTTAATACCACGAAAAACCCAAAATATGTATACCACGACAAATTTATCCTAAACTGTTTTTTTTGACCAGCAAAACCTCAAACTCGTACACCGATGATAAATTTACCAAAAACTATTTCTTTTTACCACCCAAAATCTCAAATTGGTACATTCACGACAAATTTACCCCAACCTATTGCATTTGTGATAAAGTTACCATCCGTTAGTTTTTCGTTGCATTTTACCATCGAATTATTGAGTTGGATGACAAGTGGTAGTTGACTAGAATACCAATTTGGGATTTTTATCCTCTATTTGTCACATATGCATCAGTTTGAGATTTTTTGTGGTATTAACCTAATTTAAAGAGAATTAACAAAGGATAAATTTATCACATGTGTATTGATTTTGAGATTTGTGTGTGGTTAGAAAAAAGCATTAGTTTGGGTGTTAAATTTATCACCAATCTACCAGTTTAGGGGTTTTTGATTGTCAAAAAAATAATTTGGATAAATTTTGTTTTCCATGTGTGTATCAGTTTGGGATTTTTCATGTCAAAAACTATTTTGGGATAAATTTGTCCACAGAAAAGG
>JAGVVM010007157.1:0-35938 GCA_019149425.1 Psidium friedrichsthalianum
CCTTATCACAAATTTTGCCAATCTCCCAAGCTTAAGAAACTACCATTATTGCCCCCCTGATAGAAGAGCATTTTGACCCAAATCTTACCTACAAATCACCCCAAAACTTATGCTTAAGAGCAATCCGCTAGGGTACTAAAGCACTCCTTCTAGGCATACTCGCATTTGATCCTGATGCTAGATTCACTCCTTTAAATTTTATTTTTATTTTTTTTTTAGTTTTTTTGTTTTTTTTTTGAAGTTTCTTTTTTGTTTCCTTAATTGCGCCCATATCTATTTCATATGCGTTTGTTGATTAATTAGGACAGATATTCCCATTTGCTTGAACCCAATTAAAGACTTTTAAGGACTTGTCTTAACCCAAGAATACCTGCCATGAACCTCTAGATTAGAAATCACTCACTTAGGTACCGAAAGGGACGTCTTATCTTTTTCTTTATTTTATTTTAAACAGCCCAATATTCGGCGTAACTAAGCTCCCCCGGAGGGGGGAGGTTATCTCTCCGCTTTTTGTTTGTTGGAGAGGGGGTTTTTTTTACTCCGAAACCCCAATCTCTCAAGTTTTGACTCCCAAATCCGAGAATCCCATTTTGCCCCTCTGGGCATTTTGACCCAATCTTCTCAAATCACCTCCAAAATTAGATGGTCCTTTTCCTATGTCAAGACTCTACACCGATGGACATTATCTCCGACCACTCTTAAGGCTTTTTTCCAATCCGCATGATTTATAAATTTTCCCTATGACGCGATTTTGTATGGCGCGTCCGACTAGGAATACCTGCCCAAGCTAGAATGAACATCTCAATTGAAATCGGCATAGCAACCATTGGATACTTTTCCCCGAATATTTTTTTAGACCCCCCCCCCCCCCCCCAATTGCCCCCCCACATATCCCCATACCCCCCTTCCGTTCTTCTATTTTCTTTTTTTCGGACCGGAAATCTTTTTATGGCTGAGGAGGTCGCGCCAGATATGCCCGCAACTCCACAATCGAGATCATAGCAATCCATTAGCTCCCTTGGGATCCGGAAATCTTGGGAGGGTCCTCGACAGATTGGCATTCCACTGGAGACTTGGTTTTAAGCCCATTAGAGGACTTGAGCCGATTAAAAAGTTGAGTATTTTCTAATATGTTTTTTCGCAGGCGCTCTCGAAGGTGAGGTAAGTCCACTAACTGAATGTATTAAATGTTTTTGCAGATGGGAGTTATAAGGGGTGGAGTGATTGCTGATGTGTTTTATGCAGGACTGGAGTTTGGGATTGTTTATTTATTTCCTGCAAATTAGAAGCGCTGTTTGATATCAACTGTTGTGTATGTCTTGTATATTTTGAGGATCACGACATTTGCACACACAAGTGCCTAAACCCAAGCCGCGAAACACTCTTCTTAGGTCGCCATAGATAGGGATCGATATGTAAAGCCCCAGCGTTTGATTGCGCCTGGGTTGACCATATTCGATCCCGCTTGCTATCCGAATTAATGATTCTTCCACTTGACGTTTGATCGCGCTATGGGCTACGTTGTCGAGTCAGATAGCAGGAGCCTTTTAGGTCCATACCTTGTCTCCTCTTTTATTTCTAGAGTCAACTCCTTACTTGTCTTATGCACACGTGAATTGAACGGTTGGTATACCTAAAACCAAAAATAAAAAGCGTCTGGTTGGTAAGACTTTCTTACTTTTAACTTGTAATTCACTTCCATATGCTTTAAATTTCACATACCATGCATATCATACATCATATCATCACCTAAATGATTGGTTGAAAGCTATTTTTATGATAGAAGGATAATTCCCCGAGTTATTCTTGAGACGATCACAAGGGGGCTCCAAGATAGATGGATGCATATGTCGATTTCGACCAGACGACCTATAATCTGACTTGGGGCATCCTTAGTGATTGCCACACCCATCTACTTTAGGTCTTTACTTCAGAATTTTAGATGTTGTATTTCCGCATCTCCCTCGTCCCCTCTAGATTTGATGTATTATGGATCTTTTGGGATGTATCCGTTCATTTTAAATCTTTTCCAGTAGATGGGTGTGACAATGACTTTCATTCCAATCATGGGTGATTCTAGCTAATTGCATAATTTTCTTTAGAAGAAATCTGTGTTAAACCCTCTAATTGACATTCTTTGGCGAATAGGAGCGTTTAACCCCTATTTCGCCAAAAGAAAATATGGAATTGGACTAGTGCATTCATATTGCATCTCCATTCATTTTGCATTATAATCCGTGGTAATTAATTTTTAGCACATCCACATATTCAAAATAGATGGGGAAATCGGATATCAAAGTCATTCCAGTCCCACTCAAGGAGCTCTTAGCATGGTGGAGCCGCCTCAGCCCAAATAACCAGGCCTACGTTGAAGAACGCTTGGGGCGCTTAGTGGATCTCATCAAAGTGAACTATCAACCCGCCCTCATCCAGGCCTTAGCGAGGTTTTGGGAGTCAGAGACCATGACCTTCAACTTTCAAGGATTGAAGACTACACCTACCCCGGAGGAGTATACAACGATCATCGGATTAGAGTTCGACGACCACATTGTGCAACCGGTGTTAGGGAAAGATTCCACCCTAGCCCTGTCCAAATTTCTACGTCTCAAGACCACAGAACTTGAGAAAATCCTTAAATCCAACTCCGGCAAGTTTACCCTCTCATTCCTCTACAACAACTACTCATCCCTTCCATCGAAGCCGGTCTTAAAACTGGCTAGAGTATTCATCCTGGCCTTTACGCTTTTGTCCTATTTCTTACTTCCCAAACCACGTTCGATCCTTCCATCGTCCATATTGCCAAGCAAGTGTGTTACCGTTGGAACTACTCTTACATGATCTTAGCCGAGACCTTCCTTTCCTTAAACCGTTTCCAATCCACCCAAAGGGGTAACTTCCAAGCCTCCAATAGCCTTCTCTACATGTGGTTCACCTCACACATCAAGACCTTTAACCTGTGTGTCGGATGCTACGAAATTAGCCAATATATCCACCCACTCGGGTCTTTCCTAAAATGCCAATCCTCTATCGACCAACTATCTTTCAAAGACTGGATGGAACGACTAGGAGACTTAGAGCCGAAACAGCTTTGCTGGCGCCTGACCTGGCCTACGATCTTAGAAGCCCACATCATAGGAATATATGGGAACCCTATCCCCTTACTAGGCTGCACAGGTGGAACCGCCTACTATCTATTAGGGTGGTAAGGCAACTTGGTATGCCACAGGAGGTCCCGCCAGCAGTGCGTCCAGAGATTTTCGCCTTCGACCTACCACGAGGCGAGCTCACTAAAGAGACCAAGACAGTATACCAGGCAAGATCGACCTCATAATCCACACCCTCAAGAACTCTCCGCTACAGGACGTAGAGTGGTCAGATTACCTAGATGAGGAGATGAATATTCACCGAGCGTCCAAGGAGTACGTCAAGCTATTCAAGGAGTACCGACAGTCCTTGGTGGAACCGTACGTACCTGACTACATCGTCTCGCACCTGTACGGAGTGGAGCCGTATGAACCAGAATACATAGGACCGCCGCCAGCAGAGGAAGACGAAGACCCGCATGTGTGGAACTTGGATGGATCAGAGGTCGTCGAGGAGGCCTTAGCCTCCAAGCGCCTCCGGACTGAATAGACGATTTCCCCATTTAATTTTGATACCGTCTTCAATTGTAATAAGCTCACGACATTTTGATCATTCATCATGGTTTTCTTAAAGTAAATAATTACCACGGGTTATTTGCCTCCTTAATAGTATGCCCATTCATGTTTAATAAGTGGAAAGACCGTTTACATGAGGCTAAGGCTCATGATCGAATCTTTCCTCCCATTAACAGCGTATGAACATAGTATTGAGGAGGTTTTAGATTTTTTCACTTTCTCTCTACTCGCAGATTCCTGACTTGACTATTTTTTTAAAATAGGTAATATCTTGTAGTCACGAGAACCCGCAGTAAGACGCGAAAGCTGAGAATGGAGAACGAAGAGCTGACTGCTAGGGCAGCCAACCTTGAGAACCAGATCAACATGATGGCTGCCATGATGGCGGAAATGAAGTCAATGATGACCGCCGCGCAAGGAAAGTCCCCAAGTACACCCGAAGCCAATCTCTTTGCGCATCCAAGCAAGTCTACAGACACCGATACCAACCAGACCGCTAGCACTGAATATGAAAAGGAAGCACCCCCTAAGACCCCTCCATTGTGATCGACCTGGAGAATAGAAGAGAGAGAAACCCCTAGCTAAGACCGAGGAAGGCGCAAGGAGACTCGCAAAGATCAAAGAATGCTTGAGTAGTCAGGGCTACGAGTTAGCTAGGTTCGATAAGATTTCACCATTCACCAAGATAGAAGTCCTGGCAGGGTATAAGGAGCCGGAGTTCGTGAGAAAGTTCGACGGGACAGGCTGTCCCCGGGCCCACCTGAGATATTACTTGCGCAGATGGCGCACTATTCTGCTTACGTCCCACTCCTAATGAACACTTTCCAGGAAAGCTTAGCTGGCGCCGCTTTGTCCTGGTTCATCAAAGCTTGACATGGAGGAATACGACAGTTGGGAGGATCTGGCAAAGGAATTTCTACACCAATACAAGTTAACACAGCCACGGCGCTGACTAGAGAAGATCTGTTGAGAACCACGAAAGGAAGGAACGTGGCAATACGGATGTTCGCACAGAGATGGCAAGCAATAGCGACTCAAGTTAAACCGGCCATCTGCGAGGAGGAGCTAGTAGATCTGTTCCTAAAAACCCTACCTCTCGAGTACTTCGAGAGTTTGAACACTTCAGGGTGCCAAACTTTCGCGCACCTTATCAAGGTGGTTGAGCGCCACGAGTGGCATAGACGGAGAAATGTATAACGGAGCCGTCTTTTAAACGGCAGTATCCAGTTAGAAGGGACAGGGATAATTCAGGCACCGTCGCCTTCGTACCGAACCTGCCAAGACCAAGGAAGTTTTCGAAATTCACCCCCACTCTGGGTGGCACATCGAGATCAGCCCCGATGAAGTTCGAGGCTAAGAAAAGTGCCCCACTGTCTTTTACACCACTACCTCGTCCGTTGTCGAAATTACTGCCTATGCTGTTGGAAGGGCACTTGGTCACAAAAGAACCTCCAAGACCAAATTCGCTAAGGTTTCCTGGGTTTGACGAGACCCAGTCATGCATCACCACATGGGAGAGAGAGGACACAATGTAGACAACTCTCTCGTGCTCATGTATAAAGTGCAGGCGCTGGTAGACGGGGGAGTATTGGAGTTCGACAAGATGGAATCGAACGTGCAGTAAAACCCCCTACCAGATCACAGCAGAGTCAACGCCATATGGGACGAAGGTGACGCGGATAGGCTAGAGTGCACGGCTATACGGCTAAGCTACAAGGGGTATCGAAAGTGGCCGGCCACTTTCGATACCCCTTGTAGCTTAGCCGTATCAGCCGTGCACTCTAGCCTATCCGCGTCACCTTCGTCCCATATGGCGTTGACTCTGCTCGTGATCCAGTAGGGGGTTTTACTGCACGTTCGATTCCATCTTGTCGAACTCCAATACTCCCCCGTCTACCAGCGCCTGCACTTTATACATGAGCACGAGAGAGTTGTCTACATTGTGTCCTCTCTCTCCCATGTGGTGATGATGCATGATTGTGTCTCGTCAAACCCAGGAAACCTTAGCGAATTTGGTCTTGGAGGTTCTTTTGTGACCAAGTGCCCTTCCAACAGCATAGGCAGTAATTTCGACAACGGACGAGGTAGTGGTGTAAAAGACAGTGGGGCTCTTTTCTTAGCCTCGAACTTCATCGGGGCTGATCTCGACTGTGCCACCCAGAGTGGGGGTGAATTTCGAAAACTTCCTTGGTCTTAGCAGGGTTCGATACGAAGGCGAGGTCGCCTGAATTATCCCTGTCCCTTCTAACTGGATACTGCCGTTTAAAAGACGGCTCCGTTATACATTTCTCCGTCGATGCCACTCGTGGCGCTCGGCCACCTTGATAAGGTGCGCGAAAGTTTGGCACCCTGAAGTGTTCAACCTCTCGAAGTACTCGAGAGGTAGGGTTTTCAGGAACAGATCTACTAGCTCCTCCTCGCAGATGGCCGGTTTGACTTGAGTCGCTATTGCTCGCCCCATCTCTGTGCGAACATCCGTATTGCCACGTTCCTTCCTTTCGTGGTTCTCAACAGATCTTCTCTAGTCAGCGCCGTGGCTGTGTTGAACTTGTATTGGTGTAGAAATTCCTTGCCAGATCCTCCCAACTGTCGTATTCCTCCATGTCAAGCTTGATGAACCAGGACAAAGCGGCGCCAGCTAAGCTTTCCTGGAAAGTGTTCATTAGGAGTGGGACGTAAGCAGAATAGTGCGCCATCTTGCGCAAGTAATATCTCAGGGTGGGCCCGGGGACAGCCTGTCCCATCGAACTTTCTCACGAACTCCGGCTCCTTATACCCTGCCAGGACTTCTATCTTGGTGAATGGTGAAATCTTATCGAACTAGCTAACTCGTAGCCCTGACTACTCAAGCATTCTTTGATCTTTGCGAGTCTCCTCACGCCTTCCTCGGTCTTAGCTAGGGGTTTCTCTCTCTTCTATTCTCCAGGTCGATCACAACTGGAGGGGTCTTAGGGGGTGCTTCCTTTTCAGATTCAGTGCTAGCGGTCTGGTTGTATCGGTGTCTGTAGACTTGCCAGGATGCGCAAAGGATTGGCTTCGGGTGTACTTGGGGACTTTCCTTACGCGGCGGTCATCATTGACTTCATTTCTGCCATCATGGCAGCCATCATGTTGATCTAGTTCTCAAGGTTGGCTACCTAGGAGTCAGCTCTTCGTTCTCCATTATTAGCTTCCGCGTCTTACTGCGGGTCCTCGTGACTACAAGATATTACCTGTTTTAAAAATAGCGAGTCAGAAATCCGTGAGTAGAGCGAAAGTGCAGAAATCTAAAACCTCCTCAATAATATGTTCATATGTGGTTAATGAGAGGAAACACTCAATCATGAGCCTTAACCTCATGTAAACGGTCTTCTACTCATTAAACGTGAATAAGCATACTATCAAGAAGGTGAATAACCCGTGATAATTATTTACTCAAGAAAACTATGATAAATGATCATATATGTCATGAGCTTACTACAATTGAAGGCAGTATCAAAATTAAATGGGGAAATCATCTATTCAATCCGACAGGGCTTGGATGCTAAGGCATTCTCGACGACCTCTGATCCATCCAAGTCCCACACATGCGGGTCTTCGTCTTCCTCGGCTGGCGGCGGTCCCATGTGTTTTGGTATGTATGGCTCCACTCCGAGAAGGTGCGGAACGATGTAGTCAGGTACGTACGGTTCCACCAAGGACTGTCGGTACTCCTTGAATAGCTTGATGTACTCCTTGGACGCCCGGTGAATATTCATCTCCTTATCCAGGTAATCTGGTCACTCTACGTCCTGTAGCGAGGAGTTCTTCAGGGTGTGGATTATGAGGTCGATCTTAGCCTGGTACATTGTCTTGGTCTCTTTAGTGAGCTTGCCTCGTGGTAGGTCGAAGGAGAAAATCACTAGACACACTGCTGGCGGGACCTCCTATAGCATACTAAATTGCCTTACCACCCTAATAGGATAGTAGGCAATTCCACTTGTGCAGCCTAGTAAGGGAATAGGGTTCCCATCCATTCTGGTGATGCGGGCTTCTAAGATCCTAGGCCAGGTTAGGCGCCAGCCTAGCTATTTTGGCTCTAAATCTCCTAGTCGTTCCATCCAGTCTTTGAAAGATAGTTTGTCGATAGAGGATTGACATTTCAGGAAGGACTCGAGTGGGTAGATATGTCGGCTAATTTCATAGCATCCGACATACAGGTTGAGGTTTTGATATGTGAGGTGAACCACATGTAAAGAAGACCATTGGAGACTCGGAAGTTACCCCTTTGAGTGGATTGGAAACAGTTTAAGGAGAGGAAAGTCTCGGCTAAAATCATGTAAGAGTAGTTCCAGCGGTAACACGCTTGCTTGGCAATATGGACGATGGAATGATCGAACGTGATTTGGGAAGTAGGGAATAGGACAAAAGCGAAAAAGGCCAGGATGAATACTCTAGCCGGTTTAAGACCGGCTTCGATGGGAAGGGACGAGTAGTTGTTATAGAGGAATGAGAGGGTAAACTTACCGGAGTTGGATTTGAGGATTTTTTAATTTTGTGGTCTTGAGACGCAGAAATTTGGACAGGGCTAGGGTGGAATCCTTCCCTAACATTGGCTGCACAATGTGGTCGTCGAACTCTAGTCCAATGATCGCTGTATACTCCTCCAGGTAGGTGTAATCTCTAGTCCTCGGAAGTTGAAGGTTATGGTCTTTGAATCCCAAAACCTCGCTAAGGCCTGAATGAGGGCGGGTTGATAGTTCACCTTGATGAGATCCACTAAGCGCCCTAAGTGTTCTACAACGTAGGCCTGATTGTCTGGGCTGAGGCGGCTCCACTATGCTGTGAGCTCCTTGCGTGGGACTGGGAAGACCTTGATATCCGATTTCCCTATCTATTTTGAATATGTGAGGATATGCTAAAATTAATTACCACAGGTTATAATACAAAATGAATAGAGATGCGATGTGAATGCACTAGTCCAATTCCATATTTTCTTTGGCGAAATAGGGGTTAAACGCTCTTATTCGACCAAAGGAGGTTAATTAGAGGGTTTAAACCAGATTTCTTCCAGACAAAATTATGCGATTGGCTAGGATCACCCAATGATTAGAATGAAAACCATTGTCACACTCGTCTACTGGAAAAGATTTAAAGTGAACGGATACATCTCAAGATATTCCTAATACATCAAGTCTAGAGGTAACGAGGGAGATGCAGAAATACAACATCTGAAATTCTGAATTAAAGACCTAAGGTAGATAGGAGTGGCAATCACTAAGGATGCCTCAAGTCAGATTATAAGTTGTCTGGTCAAAGTCGGCATATATATCCATCTATCTTGGAGCTCCCTTGTGATTGTCTCAAGAATGACTCGGGGAAATTATCCTTCTATCCTAAAAATGGCTTTCAAACCGATCATTTAGGTGATGATATGATGTATGATGTGCATGGTATGTAAAATTTAAAGCATATGGAAGTGAATTACAAGTCAAAAGTAAGAAAGCCATACCAACCAGACTCTTTTTACTTTTGGTTTTAGGTATACCAACCGTCCAATCCACATGCGCATGAGACAAGTGAGGAGTTGACTCTAGAAAGTAAAAGAAGAGACAGGGTATGGACCTAAAAGGCTCTCGCTATTTAACTCGACAACTTAGCCCACAAGCGCGATCCAACGTCAAGTGGAAAGAATCGTCAATTCAGATAGCGAACGGGATTGAATATGGTCAACCCAGGCGTAATCAAACGCTAGGGCTTTGCATATCGATCCCTATCTATGGCGACATAAGAAGAGTGTTTCAAGGCTTGGTTTAGGCGCTTGTGTGTGCAGGTGTCGTGATCCTCAAAGTATGCAGAACATGCACAACAGTTGATATTAAATAACGCTTCTAATTTGCAGGAAATAAACAAACAATCACAAACTCCAATCCTGCATAAAACATGTCAGCAATCACTCCTCCCCTTATAACTCCCACCTACAAAAACATCTAACACATTTGGTTAGTGGACTTACCTCACCTTCAAGAGCGCCTGCAGAAAAATATGTTAGAAAACACTCAACTTATTCAATCGGCTCAAGTCCTCTAATGGGCTGAAACCAAATCCCAGCGGAGTCGTCAATCTACTGCAACCCTCCCGAGATTTCCGGATTCCGAGGGAGCTAATGGATGGCTTGACCCATTTTGGGACTAGGCTCAGCTCAAGCTCTCCCAGACTCATACCAAATCGCGTTAGGAAAATTTAAGATGGGAATTGACCTTAGTGTGGTCAGTGACATGTGCATCGGTATGCATGCAATGGGAGTCGCCACCGATCATTTTTGGAGGGTGTGATCAGAAACCTATCGAGCGATTGGGAGGGATCGCTCGATTTGCAAAAAAACCAGAGATTTTAGATTCGGGGACTTAGTTACGCCAATATTGCTACTGACGCCCTTTCGGTACCTAAGTTGAATGATTTCTTAATCTAGGAAGTCTATGCAGGTATTCTTTGGGTACGGTAAGTCCTAAAAGTCTAACGGGTTTATGCAAATGGGAGTAATCAAGTCACAATCATGAAAAAAATTGCGTAATCAAGGAAATGAAAGAATTACATCACATCAAACCAAAACAAGCCAAGAAGGGTCCTAGGAGCCTAGGGAGGACGCCAACTGAGTTTAGGGGTCATTTGCGCAAAGTTGGGTCAAATTGGCCAGAATGGCAAAATGGTAATTTCTCAAGGCTCGGGAGGTCAAAAATATGAAAATAGGTCAAATCAATTGGGTACGGTTTTTCCTTAATTTTCACAATTTTTTGAGAATTTTTCAATTTTATCAAATTTTTCTTTTTTTTTTTGAATTTTTCTGAAATTTTTTATGATTTCCTATGGGGACTTTTCCATTTTTTGGGACATTTTTGAGATTTTTTAAAATTTATTTTGTAATTTTTTTTATTGTTCCTACATTTTCTGAATTTCCTGATTTTTAAGATTTTTTAAAAAAATTTTATGATTTTCTGATTTTTTTATTTTTTACTTTGTTTTTATTTTTTTCTTTTATTTCTACTACATTTTCTTTATTTCCCTACGATTTCTGAATTTTTTGAATTTTCTAAGATTTTTTTTAAATTTTTGTGATTTTCCCTGATTTTTTTGATTTATTATTATTATTATTATTCTATTATTTTTATTTTTATTATTTATTTATTTATTTAATTTCCCGGACCGAGTCGGGTTGACCCGACCCACAAACCCGAAACTAAACTAAAACCCGACCCACTAATCCGACCCACTAATTCTGAATATTTTATTATTATTTTTTATTTTAGTTACACGGACCGGGTCGGATGGACCCGACCCACTAATCTGAGCTCGGCACAAAAACGACGTAGTTTAGAGTATTATTTTTTGAATTTTTGAATTTTATTATTCCGTTTCTATTTTCCGACCTAGTTTTTAATCCTACGGTCCTAATCGACTCGATGACTCAATCTTCACCGTCCATTTTAATTATTTCAGAAAATGATTATGAAAATTGAATTAAGGTTTTTATTTCCAGAAAATTTGAGATCTTGACACGTGGCTTGACTCTAGTTGTACGATCTATTTCATTATTTTATGACCTGTTATGGCTATCGAGCTGACATGGTGTCCGACGTGGCTATCCACGTCGGCGCCACGTCATCTTTGACCAGGTCAACTTTCATTGACCTGGTCAAACTACCGTCGGAGAAGACGATCGGCGACGGCAAGTGCCACCGATCCTTCGCCGGTGAGCCTAAACTGAGCTAAACCCAACCAAAAACTCCTTGTTTTTCAAGCCAAATCCACTCCTAATCACCTCGGTATCCATATTTCTAAGCCTTAGGCCGGAAAATCACCTAAAACCGCGCATTTCAACTCCGGCCGAGTGATACTCCGGCGACAGACCAACACACAGCAGATTCACGTCAGCGAACTACATAGATTACACAGGGAGCATCGATGAAGTACAGGAAGACTTACCTGAGGGTCAAACGACTCTATCTAACGTCAGGGATGAGCGTATTAGTTTGCCACCAGTTCAAGGGTTGAGAGATCGGCGAAGGGGTTTCACGGGATGAAAATGCAAACGAAGGACAGGAGTACGATCAGTGCGAAGGTGAGGACGCATAGAACCAAGAATTACAAAGAAAAGCTAGCAAGGATCAAGTTCTGCCATTACCGAGCTTCAACTGAGCAAACATGGTGTTTACCTGGTTCGGCGATGAAATTGCGCGCTATGGGCCTCAGGAGCTTCCTCGAGGTCGTAAGAAGCTTTGGGGACAATTCGTAGGATTTCTTCCGTCTTGGGTTGCCTCGAATCTGCTCTTGAAGCTTTCGGGTCCTCCTCCAATGGCCGCCCCTGAACTCTCCAATCTCCTCTCTTTTAAACTTGATTTGGGCATCGCAACCTCCACCCGAGGTCCCGAGATCGTTTCGTCCAATCTTCATTCAAATCTTCGCCCAAACTAACCCCCAATCTCTCAAAATCTTTTTTTGATTTGAGCTCTTTGCGCTAGAGAACCAGAACCAGAGTGGTTCTGGTTTGTAAAGTTTAAATGGGTTGATCGGGTCGGGTCAATCAGACCCGATCGACCCGATCGACCCGATTAGGTTTGAAAACCCAAATTAGCCCTAATTTCGCCAAAATTCCCAAAATTAATGTCAAAATTGAATTTAGGGGAATTAATTCTACTAGGAAATGGGTTCTCTATTGAAATTTTCAAGAAATTCGCATAAAAATCCCAAATTTTAAATTTAACCCGAGAACCCATTTTGCAAATTCAAACTCTTAATGGCCTTGTTTGAATAAATTGACGCCACCAATGGATTCAGAAGGTCGAAATCTAAGGGGTGACGTGCCTCGAATTTCAATCTAGTCCCTAGAGAATTTTTAATTGCATTTTAAGTGTTTTTAGAGACTAAATTGAAAAATCCAAAATTGCATTCTGGTCTTTTTAGCGAAATTGGACAATTCAATGGGCTTTTGGACCGGATTCTAATATTGAAAAATAGGGAGGATGACACGACTCTAAAAATGCAAAATTGGAAATTACATAGCTAAAATGGAATTTCTGGAATTTTTCAAATAATATGAAAATGAAATTAACAAAGAAACCCTCAATTCCAGATTGAATTTTCAAAATTTATTAGGCCAAAATGAAGAGAAAATTAAATAAAAATATTGACTATTTTTTTCATTTTTTTTAGCCTCGAATGCTATTTTTTTTTATTAATTTTCCAATATTTTTCGATTTTTGAAAAATATTAAAAAATGAGAAAAATAAGAAAATTATCTTTTGTTCAAAATTGGTTCTCTTGGCTTGGCCAAGACTTGCAAAGTTGATTTTGCAATTTTCTCATTTTTTATGATTTTTTTTTATGAATTTTTAAAATAAAATGCGAAAAAAATACGAAAAAATATGAAAAATTATTTTTTACTCGAAATTGGTTCCTTAGGCAAGGCCGAGGTCCCTAAAGTTGATTTTTCAATTTTATGAATTTTATGAATTTCTAAAAATAAAATTTGGCTAAAAATTAAGTGTCAATAGATAAGATATAAAATGACGCGGCAAAAGATGACATGATGATATGGCATATGCGAATATGACATACGGATGCGGACATGCGTACGTGTTCAGTAACAGATATATCACAAAAACAGTCAAAGAAAACTATGATTTAATAAACAAGTGCGATAATATAATTTATGAAAAGATGCAATATAAAAAGCAGTAAATGAAGATAAGTATTAAAATTCTCTGAAGCCGGAAAGAGAGAGTGAGTTAACGACTTCTATACAGTGTTATAAGCTCTAGCAAGTGGCTCGGCCTATTAATTCAGGGGTTTGATAACGTGAAAATCAAAATACATAGATTAAATACAAGAGATTTTTACACCCGAAGTAGGAGGCAGAGCTTACCGTAATCTGGGAGTCGGATCTTTTAAGCGAAAAATGCAGAAAATTGTAATAAATAAAGATAAGCATTAAAATTTCCTGAAACCGGAAAGAGTAAGTGAATTAACGACTTCTGTGCAATATTATAACCTCCAACAGGTGGCTCGGCCTACCGATTTTGGGGTTTGATAACAGAGAAATCAAAATACAGAGATGAAACATGGGAGATCTTTACACTCCATGTAGGAGGCAAAACTTACCGCAATCTGGGATTCAGATCTTTTAAGCAAAAAATGCAGAAAATTGCAATAAATAAAGATAATCATTAAAATTCCCTAAAGTTGGAAAGATGGAGTGAGTTAACGACTTTTGTGCAGTATTATGACCTGCAACAGATGACTCGACCTATCGATTTCAGGGTTTGATAATGTCAAAATCAAAATACACAGATGAAATACATGAGATCTTTACACTACCAAGTAGGAGACAAAGCCTACCGTATTTGAGGTTCGGATCTTTTAAGCGAAAATTGCATAAAATTGCAATAAGAATAAATGTATGTGGATACGAAGACATACGAATACGACGTGGCATAATCGAAATTTAAATCGATTCATTCAAACAACGAAATTTTCGAAGATTTTAATGGTTATGATCATTACCTGATTTGACGAATTTGATTGTCGAATTCGAACCTCGTATCACCTTGTCGATCAAGATTGCAGCTCGAACAACGGGGATGAACTCGTGACTTATGTTGATCGTTGGAGGAATTAGTGATGGTAACACCTAGTTTTAAACTCCCACAATTTTCAAGATTCTCTTTTGGAAGAGAATTCTCTCTCTCTTTTTAACTTTTTCTTTCTCTCCAATTTTTCTTCAATTTCCTAAAATCCTCTCAAACATCCAAAATTTTCTCTAAAAAAAAAACCTCCCCTTCCAAGCTCCCTTCTTTTTCTTTCTATAGCCCACTCATCTATTTTCCATTCTCTATTTCTATATCCCATTCTAATTTTTCCACTAACTCTTTTTCTTTTCTATCTTCCCTTATCTATTCCCATCTTTTTTCTCCATCAATTCTTCTCCATCTTCCCTTCTCTATTCTAATTTCTCTACTAACTCTTCTTTTATTTATTTACAAAATAATCCCTCAAGTGTTAGATATTTGCACTCTAGTTCTTGAGATTTTAAGTATTTGTAATTCAGTCCTTGGAGAAATATTTTTTAAGTCCAAATCTCCACACAATTTTTGGCACACCTCTTTTATGCTTGGTCGAAATTCATTTCATGTCTAGTTGAATCGCTTGTGAAATTTAAGCACATTTCTTATCGCTGATGTAAAATGCAATGCATAAGTGAGAATTAATTCTCATTTTTATACAACAAGCATTTACCCCCTACCAATGGATTCAGAACGATGAAGACTATAGAGTATAGGTCTTGGATTTTCATGAGTGCCCCTAGAAAAAGTTTTATTTCATTTTTTGTTAACTTAGAAGCTAAATTAAGAAATGCAAAATTCAACTAAGGCCCTTTTATAAAAGTGAGTCATTCCGGGTACAATTGGGCTAAGATGAAAATTTGGACTATTAGAGGACAATGTCACAACTCCTAAAAGTGAAAAATGAAAATAAATTGACTCAAATTGAAATTTTTTTATGCCCGATTCGAGGTTATGCTCGTGGAGGAAAACATGACCATGACATGGAAAAGAGCGACAATGGCTCTTTGGTACGTTGCTTTAGCATTCTTTAAGCCGAAAGGTATAACCTTATAACAAAAGGTGGCCCATGGCGTTATGAATGATGTCTTCGCCTTGTCTCCCTCCTTCATTAGGATCTGATTATAGCCAGAAAATCCATCCATGAAGGAAAATCATTCGAACCCGGCTGTACTATCAACCAACACATTTTTGTGCGGCAAAGGAAAATCATCTTTTGGGCTGGCATTGTTCAGGTTTCGGTAATCGACGCAGATTTGGATTGTGCCGTCTTTCTTCATCACTAACACGATGTTGGCGATCCAATCGGCATAGGGGATCGCTTCTATAAACCCCACATTGAGGAGTTTCATCACTTCCTCCCCAATTTTCTTGGAAAGTTCGGGCTTCGTTCGCCTGAACCTCAGTTTTTTTGGCGGGATGCTAGGGTCAGTGGGCAGTACGTGTTCCACAATATTGGGGTCGAGACTGGGCATGTCTGCGTACGACCAAACAAAGACATCTTGGTATTCCCTGAGAAGTTCAATCATTCGAACAGCTTCAGAGGATGACAAGGACTCTCAAATCTTCACTTTTCTAACATTCTGTGAGTCGCCCAGGTTCACTACCATTGCCTCTTTTGCTGCTAGCGGTTTAAACTGTTCATACCAACTTCAATCTCTCTGAATATCCATGAAGTCCCTGTCCTCTTCATCAATACTACATGAGTAGTCTCCTTGATGGTCCGAGTCACATAGTAACCTATTATGCATGCTTGGAATGATATGCTTGAAATGTCATGAGAATGGTTAGTCCATTTTGACAAGTAATCGTGATGCATGATTTTCGAAAATCCTTTTAAATAAGAAAAGGCACAAAAAGAGAGTTGATCCTCATATCCTCAGACATCATTGCCTTCTGAATCCATTTGACAAACTAGGAAGCGTGTGGGAATGCATGCCTCAAGTCTTCGAGGATCGAAGATAAGTATCATCACGGGGCTGGTTTGGGTATTCCTGCATGTCCTTAATAAAACGTGCATATGCATTTCATTGATAAGGCCGCGTTACAAGAGAAACCATTTAGACCAACGGCTCGGGATCCAAAGGTATCTTTTCTTGGAATAAAGAAAAACAAACGAAATGCAATGGCAGAATTGAAATTACAGAAAATAAAGTTCTAAATGAGACGGAAGGAGGGATTGTTTACTCAGGTAACTCGACATCAGTGTCGAGCATTGTTTGATCGTGGGCTTGAACGTGGGCTTCTAGGGCCTTTGGGCTAGTCTTGGGTGGATCTAAATGAGAAATTGATGGGCCTAAATGTGAATCGCGGGCTACAAATTTAGTTGGGCTCAAGGTGGGCTAGTTGGGCCAAATAGGCTTGTTTGAGAAATTAAGCAATACAAGTGGGCCTTGATCGAGGAAATTCCATACGTGGTCCATGAATGACGTAAAAATAGCCTTTAGAGATTGATTGAAGTGAGTGGACCACAAGTGAATATTGGGCCAGAGTTTGGGGCTTGAGAATTTTATAGTTAGTGTTGGCTCAAGGGGAAATGCACGCTCGATAGAAGTATACGTTATATGAATTGAATTATTATGTTTCATCATGACATGCCATGCTATTGTACGCACGTTGATTGACTGCTTGAGAACGTTTGTGTTGTGCACTGTGATATTGTTCTGTGCCTTGGCACCGACTGAGCCTGAGCATGGCATGCACTGTGATATGGAGAGAAAAGGGGAGGACGGCCCTATAAGGCACGAGGCACTTGGGATGTGGAGCGATAAGCGTGCGGACCTAATGTACCTGGTGGAGGCATGGTGCGCCCTGATGTGCGAGGCACGGGGTAGTTGGAATGATAAGCGTGTCAACCTGAGGCGTACTACACGCGGGTTGGGACACGACCCTGTAGCGTGTGAGACGCGGGCCGGACCATTTGTGGTCACACGTAACATAGCATTGTGCATTGTACATTGGGCACCAAACACGAGATTCTAGCATGTTACATTCGAGCATCCCTGCATGTGATCCTGCTGTTTGTCTATTTGACGACATATTTAAATCTGACCCTGGTATGCTATAGCCCATATACGTTACCGTCAAGGGAAATGTGTTAGGGAAGGTTAGCTAGCCCTAGAATAGCAGGTTAGGGCCATACCGACTAGCATACTTTATCCTACGCTAGGATTAGTGGTGAGCTTATTGAGTCGTCGACTCACTGGCGTTGGTTGCCAACATTTCAGATCCCCGACCGCAGTGATAGATGTATCCCCGACCCTTTTTGGACTCCCAATGGAGGTAGAGACCGAGATGGGCGTCTACGTTGAGGAGGATGGTACTCTTTGGGCCAGACAGCTAACCACCATTTGGGTAAACCATGGTAGTCCTCTCCTAGTCCCACATAGTTACGAGGCATGGATGTTAGAGAGAGATCAGGTCTTCGTGGACCCGTGCACCCCGTTGATGCCCCGATTGCAGAGGAGGATGACCCTACGCTTTTCTGACCTACTACCTTTGGGGGAGAGCTACTCGACCCCGAGCTGCTGGAGCAGCTTCCGTCGCCAGGACAAATGGAGATAGATGGCCATGTCGAGGGCGATCCGATGGTCATCGAGCCTCCCTCCCCATTGTCGGAGGAGGACCCAGAGGAGCTTCCCTAGCAGTCAGACTGGAGCGAGATCGAGGAGGACTAGACGATGGACCCTAGGTTGAGTAATCTGACCAAGCGTAGACTTTTGTGTTGTATTTTGATACCCTCTTCTGGTGGTCTGTACTAACGCTCTGGTTATATATATATATATATATATATATATATATATATATGCATATGCTTTGTTTGACTGTCATGGTGGACTGCTTCCCTTGTACCCTTGTACCCTATTATCGTATGCATGCATGTATGGGATTGGAGATAAGCTTTCGCAGGTTTTACGTTTGGCCGACGTGTCGTCTGGTCGCAATGGAATTCCTGGGCCGTCGCATACCGTGGACCAGGCGGTTGCGAGCAAGTGAATAGTGAATTGAGTGGCGCGATGTCGCATCGTGAAAGCTCGCTACCAGTATCGGTCTGAATGCCTGGAGTGTGCAAAACACGCAGTTATCCAGTATAAGAAAGCCGTCAAGTCTGCTGATGAACGGGCTTCGCTGTTGGTTCACGAGAGAGAGAAGTTGGTGGAGCGTCTATCTTTGAACCAGACTTACTTTGAGCATGACCCGAGTGATATCGTGATGAAGTTCAGATGTGAGTGACTGGAGGAGAGGCTCGAAGATCTAACGGCGGATATAGCTTTCGAGAGAGACTTAATCGAGAATCTGAAATTCGTCGTCGAACATCATGAGGTTAACGCAGCCAGGCAGAAGGAGAAATGTACTCGCTTGTTCTTCAAGCTCGCAGATCTCGAATCCCAGATCGTTCGATGTAGGCAGAGTATTAACTGCATGGAAATCAGTTTAGCTCTTTTGTAATGCTTATTAGGGCTCAATTTAGTTTTACTTTTCCTCCTCAGTGACTCTTTGTAAGGCTTTTGATGTATGGAACGAGAGAAAATTTCGCATGTTTATGCTTTGATCTTCTATTCATCTCTTCTTCCGTATGGCATAACATTTTCTGATGTTCTTGTTAGCTGCTTCAGATGATGATATCAAGAATACTGAAGAAGGATTCGGCAGTGGCCCCACTGTCCGTTTTGAGATCCGCGATCAATCATGTAAATTAATACAGCTCTGACCACTCGGCCAGTGTGCCAATAAATGAACCAGGCCACCTATTGCGTGCCCCACTTCACTCATACCTTGTCTCTTCGGGCGTCCACTTGCTTGTGTCGGTCACCTATAGTGACGGCAGAAATGCCTGTGGGCCATGCTTAGTAATAAACACCGGTTCTCCAAAGCCCTCCATGTTGTTCGAATCCGAAGAAGCTAAAAGGCAGGCATTTGGTCGATTTAGTCAGAAAGGCGTTGCGGGATTGGGTTAACATACTTGCTTCATGGGTTCTGACTACACAGTCTATGCTTTTCTCAAAAAAGTGCAGGAACCCCTAATACATTAAGAATGCCCCCATGCCCGATCCAGATGAATCTACCGCCCCATCAAAATACATAGCCCATATGTGCTCACTGATTGACACGATTCCGTCTCTGGAAAGATCGATCTCTTCGCTTGCCCCCAAGGTTATCGATTAGGACATCGGCAATTACCTATCATTTCATATTCTTCAAGATTATTCCTAGTGTATTATTGAACCTAATTTTGCTTCCGCCTAGGATGCCTATGATTCCCTGTAAAAGTAGATGAAATAATGAGTATGTGATCCAAGAGAGATCAATCCATGACTTGCCTAATTGGTCTAACATTATTTTTCCATTTGTGTGGAGAAATCAGACAAAACTTTCTTAGAAAGACGTGGTGAATTTCTCAAAAAGGATTTTCTTACAGGTTTTTCAACTTAGAAAAAATGCGATACAGTCCTTGACATTTAGCAAATTTCCCGAAAAAATTTCTTTTTTTATCACAATGAATTTTCAAGGGTAAATTTGTAAAGGAAATCTCATTTTCATTGAAGCAGAAAAACGCGACAAAATCTTTTATTGGTCAATAAAATTCCCCAAAGGGATTTTTCCTCATTCATTTTTAGAAATGGCAGACCAATTTAATTTTTTATTTTCATTTTCTTAAAAAAATGACCACAATGTTAAGCTCAAAATTTAACTGACACCTAACATGGACCGACCAAAAATAAATACTAGATAAAGTTAGAGAACTCATTTTACCTTGAAAAAAATACAAATCGCATAGACATGCACATGACTCGTGGGTTAACCTTATTCTAACTATCCTAAAGGTCCACAAATGAAGCGAAAGACTTACGGCAAGGCGACATTCTCGCGCACATAATCAAGATTAGCCGTGATCCCACGACGTAACCAAGATTAGTCGGGCCTTTCCACTTCGGCTGCTCGAGTTAAAATTTATAACCTCTGCTTCGGTAATCTTACCGAGCTTGCGGCCTAACTTTAAAACTCGTCTTTGAAAAGAGGTTCGGAATTGAATCTAGACTAACTTTCAACGTAATCTCACGCCGAACGCTAGAATCAAATCACAATACCATTCTAAAACTAGTGGCCCAGGTCCGACTATAGGACGTGTGTGATGTAGTACTAAAGCGATTAATCATGCACGATAATTAAATGCAAACACCACTTCAATAATTCAAAAATTAAATCACAATTTTCACACACCAAGCCTGCAAAACTAGCCAAAAACTCCACCCCTTATAACTCTCATTCTGCAAAATCATTTAACACCTAAAGGATTAGGATCCAACCAATTGTCAAATCAAATGAATTTTCATAAAATTTTTCAAGCTAAGTCCACTAAGTTTTTAAATTTTCAAAACTTAAAACAAGTCCCCAGTGGAGTCGCCAAGCTATCGCGACCCAAAAATTATTTCGAAATTTCCGGGTTAACGAATTATCAGGTTAATTGACTAACCTAATTCGAACCCTCCCAAGTCCTACCGAATCGCAACATAGGTTCTTTTCATGCAAAGATTTTTGACTTGGAGTCGCCACTAATCATTCTTGGTAGGTCGATTAGAAACCTAAGTAAATTAACAGAAAAACTAAATTACTTCTACGAACCAGAGATTCAAAATCCGGGGACTTGGTTACGCTAGATTACTCTAACGCCCTTGTGGTACCATTTTATTTCATGAAAAATCATTTGATGAGACTCGAAAAGATTTGGGTCAAACTGATCAAAAGGGAAAAATGGTCATTTTTCAAGGATCAAGAAGTGGAAACAGGTCAAACCTGTTGAATATGATCATTCCTTATTTCCCACAAATTTTGAGAATTTTTCTGAATTTTTTTTCTGATTTTCTGAAGACAATTTGCCCATGAGGGGAAAAATTGTCATCACTTTTTTGAAAGGGTCGAAAGGCCAAGATTGTCAAAAATAGAATCGATCGGTTAATACAATTCATTTCCTAATATTTGGGATTTTTCTGAGACTTTTCCTAGACGATCTGCACAGAAGCGGTAAAACTGTCATTCATGAAGAAATGGGAGTCAAAGTCACAAAACATAAGTATGGCCAGTCAAAATTGACGATTTCCCATTTTTTTGTAATTTTGAGAATTTTTCGAAATTTTTCGAGACAATTTGTCCATAAGAGGCAAAATCGTCATTTTGAGAAAATTGGAAGGACAAAATTATCAAACATAGCATTCATCAGCTAAAATGATCCATTTCCTAATTTTTGAGGCTTTTGAGAATTTTTTTTGGAATTTTTCTAATTTTTCTAGAATTGTTTTATAATTTTTTCTTTTTTTATTGCATTTTTCGAATTTTTATTTATTATTTATTATTTTTTTTATTTTTTGGACCGGGTCGGGTTGACCCAGCCCATTCAGCCAAGATCTGAATTAGGCCTTAAGGACCCAAGTCGGTCTAAGAAAGGGGACACCTATTGGGCCTGACCCAAAATCAATTTATTTGGCCATTTTTTAACGGGCCTAATTATCAAGCCCAACTCTGATCAGATTTCATTCCTAAGCCCGCACGCAGCCCAAAACTCAATTAGACCCAAATTAAAACTTTCTTTTGCTAATGTGGAAATTTCTATTTATTTATTTTATTATCTATTTTATTATTATTATTTTATGTTTCACACGATGTAGAAGAGTGTAATGTCACGAAATAATAACCAGGCTTCTTCATACGTAAACATGGAAGCAACTAACGATCCCTTCTCAAACTCAGCAAATTTAGGATGGCATAAAATCGTATGAATATCAACACTTGAGTTCCCACCAACACTGGATGAAGTGAGAGTGCTAAGTGCTTGAAGCACACATGGGATAGTAGCCCCGGCTATAGAACAAGCACTTAAACTCAGCATGTGTGTACTCCTCAGGGCACAGCAGAGCCACTTAGTTCCTGAACCAAACCAAAAGCTCCGAGATAAATGATTTCCTATGTGGAGCAGCAACTAGCGCCAACCTCTCCAGCACCAGCTGCCATGGAAAATTTTTTTGGAGGGCCTGGTGTAGCTGAGCCTATAGAAAGCATCTGATGCCTTATCTGCCAGTGTGCGATATTAGATGGAAGCCACCCCCTTCGGAACCCTCGCCCATTCACCAAAACCTCAAGAGAGTCAACAAAGCTTTCCTAGCCCCCCCCCCTAGATTTGCAGAGGACGCTCTTCTCTACCTTTTGTTCTCCGTTTCTTTTTTTCTGCCCTTATATACCTATCCAAGAGGTGCTGCAGCAATTGGAGAAGAAGCAAGTTCAGGGTAGATTTCATGCCAGGGCCGACCTAGCTCCTCCTCAATAAATGTCGTAGCTACATCATCGGGAAATGAAGGAACCTTATCACAGAGTTTCTGCAGCTCAGTCATCGCAGTAGGTGAAAGAATGTTTAGCCGAATGCTCAATGCTTGACCAAGCTTTATGTAGGCTGGACCCAAGGAAGTTACAATTTCTCTCAACTCTATTGCCCTAGCAACTCCACTCTCTTTAACTTTCTTCTTTATCACGTCCTAGGCAAGGCGAGAGAGAAAACCTCCAGCAACAGATAGTAACTGGATAACTCGTATAGCAACAGCTTATGGACGTTTTCTCCAGTAAGTAGAGATGCTAGCATGATCATACACCAAGGCAAAAACTCACTGCTCTCGTCCACCTCAACCAAACGAAGTCGAATATTGTCATCTGCCCATTGTGCCTTCCCCCTGATTCCGTTCAGTCCACGCTCACCTTCGCCCGAGGAAGAATTCATCCTTCATCTCCAAGAATGCATTAACTCTCAAACACGCGTGCAATACATCAAATAATAGATCTTGAACAAAACCCAGTAGAAGGAACAGTTTGGCAAACTATCAGCAGAGGAACTTCAATGGAAGGCGACCAGAGTCCTTGTTCTAGCTTAGCTTCGATTGAACTCACTCTCACTAACTGAGCTTGTCATTATGCAGCAGAAATCTCAAGAAAACAGAAGCGCAAACAAGAATTTGGAACTAGCACCTACAAGCAAGCTCAGTTAAAGCCCCAGTCTGTCCATGAAGCTCTTGAATGTCAACGGCCCTCTCCATTTTGCCCAGAAGAAGTCCCCCTCTGGATTCAGCTCTTGTGAGCTCCCCCGTCTTTTTTTTTTTTTGAACTTCCTTGAGAGCTCACCCAGCTCCTTGCTTCTTTCTAGGACACCCAGAACCCTTGACCGAGAGTCCTTTGCTCTCTTCTGTTTTGCTTTTTCTTTTCTTTTCTTCGATCACTCCACCATTCACTCCACGAGATAGAGCCGAGGGGAAGAGACGTAGAGAGATAGCCTCCACCCTGGATCCCCACTGTTGGACTTGCCCTTTTTTTCCCCTTATTTCTCTTTCGGTGGCCGAGAGAAAGAGACCGTGAGTGCCTCTTCCCTTTACCACCGAAAATGCTCACTAGCAATTGTCCTTGGGCCACTGGTGATGTTGAATAATGATGAGTAATGATGGTCTCTTCCACTAAACTTTCCTTTAGTTGTCGTTGCCGTCCATTGTAGTACTTTAGTGATGATTGTGGTAAGCAATGGCCTCATCAGCTGTAGGGAAGATCTTCAGAAGACGTGGAAGGAGATTAAGACCATGAGTCCATTAGTTTGGTATTCATCTCTTCATTCAAGGCAGGAAATGAAAGGTGGACCTTAATATCCTCTTGCCAATGATCGATTGATCATTCCCTTATATCAAAGATCTCCAAGTGGAAGCCTAAGAAGATAAAAACGAAAGTGGTCTTTAGGCTACAATTTCATGCCACAAATATTCCTCAAGCTGGATGGGACAAATTATTTATATTATTCATTCCAGCTGATTCTGCAGAGGCAACTCTTAAGACGATGAAGGCTAATGTGAGGAACAGAACAAACTTGTTGTGGCAATGAGTTCTTCGAGGTCTAGCTTCCTCGAGAGTCTGAACAGCAAAGGGTGCTTGCTTCCCTCCTTCACAAGATCGATGAAGGCAGGGCACCAAAGGATGTCGAAATTCTACCCCTTTATCATACTCGGACCATATCCCTAGGTTAGGAGATCCCCAAAAAGACATATCATGCTTGGTCCTCTGAATTTCTGAAACTATTCCAATATGAAGATTTCATCAGCGAGGCAGCATTCCCACTGTCAGAGACAATCTGAACATGGTTATGGGACTTTTGAAGAACGTCATGCACCTTTTCTTGATCTAAATTTAGGTGTGAGGCTCAGATTTTCGGTACGATCACCAACGCTATATATTTTTCGGTCATCACTCTCAAATACGTCAACTCTCGAGAACATCTCACGAAAATCGATCCTACATGTTTGACCGGCAAGTCCTGCGGACGCGACAATGCAGCACAAAGAAACGCTTCAAGTGATAAATTGAATTCGGAAAACCGAACGCAATGACGGAAAATACACCACCAAGCCATTGAAAAATTTGGACTATTAGAGGACAATGTCACAACTCCTAAAAGTGAAAAATGAAAATAAATTGACACAAATTGGATTTTTTAGGCCCGATTCGAGATTATACTCATGAAGGAACACATGACCTCGAATTGGATTTTTCGAATTTGCGATGGCCAAAATGAAAATGGATTTAAAAGAAAAATATTTACTATTTTTGTGTATTTTTGTGGCCTCAAATGTTATTTTTCCCGAATTTTCAAGTATTTTTGTATTTTTCAAAAAAATATTAAAAATATGAAAAATATGAAAAATTATTTTTTGTTCAAGAATGGTTTTCTAGGCTTGGCCAAGGCTTCCAAAGTTGATTTTGTAATTTTCTCATTTTTTTCTTGACTTTTTATGAATTATATATAAAAAAATAAAATGCAGGAAAATATGAAAATTTATTTTTTGGTCAAAATTGATTCCTTGGGCTTGGCCAAGGTCGCAAAAGTTGATTTTTTAATTTTATGAATTTTTATGAATTTTTTTATTAATTTTAAAGAGAAAATGTGATTAAAAATCTGGTCTCAACAAACGCAACTCAGAAAAATGCTCTATTTCTTTTAAAGTTTTCCATTACTACCTCCAGTTTAACTTTTCTGTACTTTTCATTCCTTGTATTTTTCGTTTCCAGCAGTTTATGTCCTATTTACAGCAAGTAGAAGTATTGTAATCGTAGATTGTTCAACTTTTGAAGCATTTCTTCATTCGGAATCTTCATCAGAACAGAGGCACAGAACTCATATTAATAAAAATCGAAGAACAAGTTTCGATGAAAGATATTCCTGATATAAATTGCGCGAACAAGAGGCAACAGAACTTTCAAAAGTAAATTCTTAGTGTTCTTTTCAGCAACACGGTCTTGTTTAACTTTCAGAAGGGCCCCAACAGTTATGCCACAACCGCAAGGCTCTTGTCTTAACCAACCGACCACATAAAATAACCCCTTCCAACTTTGAAAGCTCCTTCCATTCCTCATCGAACATGTATAACGATTTTCTTGGAAAGTAATATAGTCTTGTCCCTCGCACGTCTGGTTTGTAATGCAGTATTTTTTTTCTCTCTCTTCTTGTTTAGTTCTTTTTACTGAGCTTACGCAATATGTTCAAGAAAACATTGATGATGCTTGTCCAATGAAAGAACACGGAGTCCATACTATGATTCCATTACCTGGCGACGATCCCATATGTTTGCTCCGGTGTTTGATAACTTCTTCGATTAAGGGATCACATTGTGTACCTCAAATAATAACTAATTTAGTCCATTTCGAGTGCATTTGCTATTAGTCTATTCAAAATCCTCAACTTCTTACTTGATGTGGTCTCGTATATAAAAGCATGGATGCATGAACCTGAGATACACCCATGCACCTCTCTCTCTCTCTCTCTCTCTCTCAAAAGTCTCAACGCAGGTATGAATCTTGGTGCGTTCTCAGGGGACATTATAATGGCCCGGTGTCATTCGTTGGGCAAAAAATCTCCAACCATGAATGTTTCACGGGCTCCTCCTACGCCAGGTTCTCTTACAGCTTCTGCTGTTTCATCTAAATCCAAAGCAGTTGCAGCCCCCTTGATCTTATCCCAACATGCATGCACCTGGAGAGACTTGCAAGGCTCCATCCACTGGGAGAACCTCCTGAATCCCTTACACCCTCTCCTCCGCCAGGAGATCCTCCGCTGCGCTAAGTTTGTCGCAGCCTCTTACATGGCTTTTGACCTCGACCCCACTTCCAAACGCCACTTGAATTGCAAATACTGCAAGGCGAACATGCTTGGACAGGTTGGCTTGGAGGATTCCGGTTACCAAGTCACCAAGTACATCTATGCCACCCCAGACATAAACTTCCCCATCCAAAATAGGTATCCTCACGGCCGTTGGGTTGGATACGTCACGATATCAGCCGATGATGAAGTGGTCAAGAAGCTTGGAAGGAGGGATTTGCTGATAGCCTTTCGTGGATCTGTGACGAAATATGAGTGGATTGCAAACTTGATGAGCTCGCTTACTCCAGCACGACTCGATCCACATAATTTGCAGCCGGAAGTAAAGGTAGAGTCCGGGTTCCTCAGTATGTACACATCGAAAGAGAGAAGTGATAAGTTCGGATTGGGGAGTTGTCGCGAACAGCTCCTATCCGAGGTATCCTGACTTGTGAACAAGTACAAAGAGAGGGAGATGAGCATAACATTGGCCGGTCACAGCATGGGGAGTGCACTAGCTCTTCTTCTCGCGTATGATCTCGCCGAGCTTGGAATTGTCGATACATGTGATGACCGAGATATACCACTCACGGTCTTCTCGTTCGGAGGCCCTAGAGTTGGCAACTCGGGCTTCAAGAAACGTTGTGAAGTGTTGGGGGTCAAAGTTCTGAGGATAGTGAATGGTTATGACCTGGTGACAAACTACCTGGCATATTGTTGAATTAGAATTTCGGGCTTTTGGGCAAGAGATGTGCTGAATCTCTATGGAGCTTTTCAGAAACTGTGAAAGTAACTTGATGAAGGACCTACGATCGGGGCGGAATCTCGAACAACATGACTCTTGATTCCTACACCGTGAACTGTGCTGGCATATGGAAACCCAAACTTCAAACTTTGGTACTCAAACGTAGTGTATTCGAGTTACTTACGGGTCGATTCGTATTACGTGCAAGGAACTAACAAAGCTATGTGGTAGCATGCTATGAAGTTCTGCTGTTGCACTAGTGTTTTGCTAGAGCTGTCTTCTTTCTTCCCACGAACTTCATATGTCGGATTTTTGGTTCATTCCACATGGGCGGTGGAGAATTTTGCTTCTCTTTGATTATTTTCTCTTCGCTTCTTTAAAGTCTTTCTTTGTTGATCAATCATCTATCTGCATCATCGAAAGAAAGATTCTGCATCACCTGCATCCTCTCTCTTTTAAAAATCTGAGCTTTCACACTCGTGAATTTCTTCATATTTGTGAGCTCATGATTGGTCCTATTTGGGTTTTGAATCGGGCCGCGCCCATTTTTTCAAAAGGGCCCATCTGTCGGCCCAAATTTCGCAGGACTGTCTTTGATTGTTATCTCAAAAGGTCGTGAATGGACCCGATTATCGCTTTCCGAACCGCAATCTTTTTCTTTTGTTGGGGGGGGGGGGGGGGGGGGGGCAAAAAGTCCTAATCCTCCGAACCGCAATGTAAAAAGTCCTATTCCTACCGATAATTAATGAGGATTTACTTCATTAATTCAATGCATAATATTACTTCATTGACTTTTCATATACCAAATGATATAACTGTCAAAAGTCACGGTGGGCCTAGGGTCAAATGGTTCAACCTAATATTAAGTTTGAAAAAGAAAATTGAAACACCACGTGGTTATTAACCATTCTTTCCTAATGAACAGATTTACTTTGGATGAACACCCTCCTAAAAGCAATCTCTTTATGTATAAAATAGCCGCCGGTAATAATTGATATATTCATGGACGAAATCTTTTGGCGCTTCAATTGACTTCAATTATATCAAGTTCACAGAAGAAAGCATGCACATAAACTCTGTTAATTTCTCCATTCCTTGGGGTGGCAGTAATTTCGGTATTGCAGTGATGGGCGATGTCTTCTCTAAATTGGCTTTTTGCGTATTTGCAATTGATGCTATTCATTTTTAGAGGAAACTTGCATGGATGCAGTCTTTGTCCTTGCAAATATGGAATGACGATATATCAACCAAAGCAATTAGCCCACGTATGGTAGAACAAGAAATGGATAGAGAAATGACCTACTCAATGCATATTAATCTGTTTTTCTAATAGATTTTACATGAGAGGTATACGATGAAGGCGAGACAGATGAGCTCCAGTATACCGAGCGGATATAATAATTGAACATAGTGATACCGAAGAAGAGAGAGAGAGAGAGAGTCTCATGGGTGCGGTCACTCTTCCCGGTGGGTCAATGACAATTATTAAAGCAGATCACATCCTCCACAACAATGTCCCAACCCAATACATTGCACCTTTTGCTGAAAACCTTTTTGGCCAATGCAAAGTTCAGTTCACCTCGAACCCTACAATACAATCCAAATATTATAATGCTGACCCCATTTACTCTTCTTGGTTGGAGACAGTGACGGATCAGAAAGTTTCACGAGAATGGCTTTTCTTTTTCGGCATCCATTTTGAATGATTGGTACGTCACCGGTAGGGAAGGTGACAGACCAATCAGATCTCTTCTCATTTGTTCCTCGCTGCCCAATCAGATTCGATCGACATGTCCACGAGCCGAGCGAGGTCATTGGCTGGTACAATCCACTACTAAATTAGATGGTGGCTCTGGTATTATTTGGAGCAAGGGAGCAGCCTGTGCTTCTGAGTCCACTTGGAGTTGCTGACCAGTCAAGAATGGCGCAGTTGCGCCTTTTCTCTCTCTCTCTCTATCCCCAATAACGACAGAGCAGACACTGTCGAGCCACATGTCCGAGTGTTGTTCTCGTTTTCAAGGTTTACCATTGCCCTAAGAAGGCCACTGTTGAGCTCAAACCCTCCTCTAGAGTCGAGGTCAATCACCATATATTTCACTTTAACATACCAGTAAAGAAGAGGAGGGCTTAAGGAAAAAGGCAGCGAGAGACATGACAATGGCGAGGAATAATCATTCAGACGAGAAAATGCAAACAAGATATGGCTCCTAGCGGGACTATCAGGATTGGCGGATGAGATAGAAGTACTCCAGATCACACATTAAATAGGTAGGAAGTATCGCTAGCGGCAAGGTGGAAAGCCAAGAGAGTGTCAATCCTCACATCGTGAACACTCAAGGTTCCACATCAAATGAGAAAAGTCTTGCGATTAAATCATAATTGCACATCTAACCCCAAAATGGTCATCACTTTATGTAGTTACTTAAAATACTCTTTTTTAGGCTTGGCCCATACAATACCAACCGAATATCATGCTATATCTTAGCATGATCTTAGCATGATCATATGCCACAATGGCATTCTTATCCCATGAGTTGTCTTATTCAATCTTTTGGTTGTACTTACCTTAAGTGTAGGATTAGATTTAGGAAATGTAGCATCGAATGGTGTATAAATATGTACATTTAGAATATAAACGTATTATATCGATTCACATTGAGATTTTCGATTCTATACCATTTCTCATGGTATCAAAGCAAACATCGATCCTGGTGTAATTTCTTCTTCATGGCGGATCAAGTCACTTCCACTGTCTCTTGCATGATCGATGTAACTTTTCTATATTTTCTTCACTCAAGTGACCATCTAAATGCCCCTCTAGTCTCTCCTCCTTTAAATGGAAATAATTATCCAACAAGGCATTGTGCCATGCTCATGGACCTTGAGACAAAAAATAAACTTTGCTTTATTGATGGGTCATTGTCACATCTTGATTTAACCTCTTTGGATTATCCCCTATGGTTACGTCGCAATTGCTTGGTGAGGTCTTCGTTAATTCATTCTACTATACCAATGATCTCACATGGCATTCTCTGGCATGACTCTGCAAATGATGTCAAGAATGATCTTTGTGAGCGTTTCTTACCTCGTAATGCTCCTCGGATTTTTGAGATCCATAGGCCTTTATCTACACATCAACAAGGTACAACTTTGATATCTGCCTATTACACTATGATTAAATATTATCGAGATGAACTATTGTCGCACCGAAACTTGCCAACTTGTAGTTGTGGAGCAATGTCTACAATGGATTCATTATTAGATTTCCTCCAAGGCCTTAATGAATCTTATGCCGCGGTTCGGAGTCAAATCCTCCTTATAGATGCACTCCCTATCATCAAGAAAACATATGCCTTACTCTTACAAGAGGAATGACAGCGCACCGTTCAGGACAATTGCACTGTTATTCACGATCTTGCTACCATGGCCATGCTTCGTCTTCATAATGCTCGCACTTATCCATCTACGTTCTTCTAAACCCTTTTTACATTGTGCTCACTCTGGAAACGATAGACATCTTGAAAGAAAGCGTTTTAAGAAGCATGAATATCCGGAAATGATGGAATGATCATAATAAGTGCTCCACTGATGATTTTGGCCGCCAATGACATTCATGCCTAGCTGGTTCTCTGACTGTTGCTGTAACTGCTGCTTTTGATTCCTCCTCTCCACCGACCCTTATTGCTGCACAAATAGAACAACTCCATTTACTTTCGGCTAGTAATACCGTACCTCCTTCTCACCCTTTGGTGAATTTAGCAAGTACTTCCATTTGTTTAAATTCCACTTCATCCTGGATCCTAAACTCTAGTGCGACGAACCATTTATTCTGGGATAGAACCTTGTTTTTGAATTTTATGACAACACAACTTCCAACCCCGTGTCCCTTCCTAATGGGACTATGGTTCCTGCTTAACGAATTGGGTGGATTTGTCTACCACAAGATATATAACTATTGATCATATTTTATTCGTTCCCCAATTTCAATTTAACCTTATTTCAATTAGTAAACTTACTACTACTACTTCTTTTAATATTGCATTTACCTCTGATACTTGCCTCTTTTAGGACCCAATCTCGACGAGGACTTTAGCGACAGGTAAACGGTACGTTGGTTTAGACTACCTTTTCATAACCCAACCCACTTCTTTGACATCCACCACCACACGAGGTGCACACTCTAACCTTTGGCATTAGCGGTTGGGTCATCCGGGTTCATCATTTCTTCATCATCCACAAGCTTTACACAATAACATTGCATATTCTAATACCTTTCCTTGCATTGTCTACCCACTTGCAAAACAATCTCGCTCATCATTTCCTTATAGTACAATTTCTACTGCTTCATGTTTTGATTTGATTCATTTGGATATTTGAGGCCCATATTGGACCACCTCTTTAACTAGGGCATATCACATGGCTTTACTTAATATCTTCTAAAGTTGATGTAAAATTTTCTTCATTTAATTTCTTCTCCATGGTAAAATTTCAATTCGGTAAACAAATTTGTTGCATCCACTCTGATGATGGAAAAGAATTTTTCAATCAGCTTACCATTTCTTTTCTAGACTCCATTGGTGTTGTTCATCAATTGAGTTGTGTGTCCACCCTCAACAAAATGGGGTGGCGAACCGCAAGCACCAACACATTCTAAATATTGCACGTGTCTTACGCTTCCAATCCAACATTCCCATTAAGTTTTAGGGTGAATGCATCCTCACTACCGCCTATATCAAAACAGACTTCCCATTACCGTCTTGAAAGGGAAAACTCCAGATAAAGTTTTACATGGTCAGTCACCAAATCTCACTCACCTTTGGATCTTCAGTTACTTGTGTTTTGGGCACAACACATCCATTCAAATCAAATTCGATGCTCATGCTACCCCGGAATTTTTTGGGATATCCTAATGGTCAAAAATGGTGTGACATCCCGAAATTCGGACATTTAAAAGACAAATAATATTAGATTTTCAAGGTTTAAAGGACAATAGTTGGACGTGATTGTATTTAGTCTAAAAAAGGATTTGGAAAATCCTGAGACGTCGGGCAGAGGAAATCGAGCCGTTGAATTGAAACGTCAATACCATTCGCACCCAAGCCTAACCCTGAACGCAATTGCTTCGGTAGCCTGAACCAAATGTCCAACCATTCCAAAAATTTCAAATGACCGAAATGCCCCTATATATTATTCATATAAGTCAATATCATTAATATTGACTTAATCATGGGCCCCATTTCATTAATGCACATTAACTCAAGGCCAATCCATTAAGTCAAATCAACCACTCTTTAACCATCATTAACCACCCTACTACATCACTATTTATAAATAGTCCAAGGCTTCCAAAGGAAACTTCATCCAATCAAAAGCCAAGACTCCCTCTTCACTCTTCACTCTTACTCTCTCGGCTCCCTCTCTCTCCCTCATTTTTCCTCCTCATTTTCGTGGACAACTTCCCTATCTCGAGCTCCCTCTCTTTTTTGATTTTTTGCCCGTGCCCGGGAAGAAATCGCTCGTTTGAGCTCATCCGAAGGGCGAATCGAGCTCCGTTTTCTACTACACGACCATAAGATCGAGGGCTATTCAAATATGAAGGCTGATTATCAAAGAAACCTCTAGATTTTCGTGATTTTGGGTAGAACAGAAGCTGGTCAGTGGAGACCCGCAGTTCGTCCGGCGTGATTCGGACGTCGCTCCTTTTCATATGTGTTCCTAAGGCAAGTAATTCTTCTACCCTGACCACTAGCTTTTCCAATTTTCATTCGTTGAAGCAATTTGTGTCTTTTTGAAATAGGTATGAATTGGGAGATTTTTTGTGTATGGAAGGGTGAACGCTATTGTACAATCGATCCATCACTTGCATTAGTACCTTTAGACTATGGATAGTTGAAATATGTGACTAGATTGTTTGGACTACAGCTGATTTGGGTGGAATTGAATTTGGGACCCATAAGTGAGTGTTTCAGCGGTGAGCTTAAGATGGAAGGAGGTTCAATTGCCTCGTTTGTTCTACTTAATTGGTCTTGCTCAAGCGAGTGTATTGTTGTGGCCCCGGGGGACCAGAAATTTCGGACAAAATGCTTAGTTCGTTGTCGATAAGAACGTGAGATAATGATTGAGCCAAGGTGGAGGTCTTCTATGGATCTTGAGGGGAGTGATTGGTGAAGTTTAGTAGTTTAAATATCGACTCCAAGACGGTCCTGACTAACCGAGACCTTTATGGGTGTGCTTTTGATTTGAGTTGGTGGTGCAAGCTGCTTTCCGTCAACAGTAGTCAATGTTTTATTATTGATGGTTGTTATTTGACTGTTTTGCTCGAATGAATGATAGATTGGAGGGTTTAGTCGTTTGGCTAGAAGTTTTACTTGTTGAGCCGTGTTAACTTACCTCTGTTTAGGGTCCATCTTTTCAGATACTCAGGTAAAGAGTGGAATTGATCCCTAAAGACGGTAGTAAAGGCAAAGCTCGTGAATTGTGTTAATAGGATGAAAGTAGTCGTTGTAGTTATTAATGTTTGAATTTTTATAAAGAACCTTCCAAAGAATATATATATATATATACCCATTCTTTCCTAATTCTATTACTTGTTGATTGTGTATTTTAACAGGATTATGAACCTTATGAGTAAAACCAAATCTTTAAGCATTGTGCCTGCCGTATGTTCTCTATGCACTTGTTTTATGTTTAGTCTTCCGCATGCGCCATCTATAACTTTAAAAGATTAAGAAGAGAGCGAGCATTGAGTAACCTTTGTGGTAGCGTTCCGGGGCGCTACAAAGGGTATCCCATTTTTTTATCTTCTCAACAAAAAGTTATATGTAAGTCGAGATATTGTGCTTCACGAAATAATTTTTCCTTACTGGATGCTTTCCAACCCTACCTTGTCAGGTCGCCGATATTATCATTACATATCACACAATGTGCTGAGATAACCCAAACCCCACACCATCAATCCAATCCCCACATCACCACAAACACACTTACCTCCATCGTTTGAACAATCTACCAGACCCCAACGGATATGTCAACCTCCCTGCTACCTCGAAGAGTATTGTTGTTCGCTTACCACATGTCTACTCTTTTTTCAATATACTTGTTTTAAATAACCCCATTTGGCATTTCTTACTTCTTCGTATACTACCATTAAGCCATCCATTTTCGCTGGGGCAATGCGGCATTTGAGAAGGTGAGACGCCGTGTAGGCTGATATCAAAGCTCTTTCTCAGAATCATACATGACCCCTCGTAACACTTTCACCTGGCAAGAAGGCCATATGCTCCAAGTGGGTCTCTAAAATTAAACGAAAATTTGATGGCAATAATGAACAACATAAGGCACGTTTGGTTGCCAAAGGCCACACCCAATTGAAGGGGAAGACTGTCATTATACTTTTGCACTTGTTGCTAAATTGGTTACAGTTCATGTACTCTTAGTCGTTATTACCTTAGCTAATGGATGGCCTCTTGAACAATGGACATTACAATGCCTTCTTACACTACTACAATGAGCAAGTATATATGAAACTCCATGTGGTTTTCGATGTAAGAGGGAGAATCTTGGATGCCGACTTCACAAATCTTCATGGTATAACTGTGTATTATCTCCCCCCTCCTATCTTCCTCCCTCGCCCCTCTTTCCTGACAGTCGTCCTACTGTGTGATATTTCCTCCACGCGCCCCTTGCCTCCTAATGGCCCCGAGCCACGAATTTGACCCCCTATTAACTGAAGTCAACAAAACTCTTTGCTCCCCACATCCACCTCCTCGCCCCCCCCCTTTTCCTTTCCCCTTTCACATCCCCCCCCCCTTCTTCCCCCTCCCCCCCCCGCCCCGCCCCCCCCCCCCCCCCCCTCCCTCCGCCTCCCCCCCCTCCCCCTACTTCCCTGCCTCCTCTTTTCCCCTTTTTTCCCCCCCCCCCCATCTTCCCCCCTGTCCCCTTATTTAAGATTTATATTCATTTCTTATTATTTTTTAATTTATACTTAGTCTTAATTATTCCCTTTTTTATTTTAATTTTTAAATATTTTTTTTAGAAGAAATATTGTTTTTATCACCAGAATGTTAAGTCATTTTTTATTTTTTTTCTAATTTTTCCTGTTTTAAGGTATTTCTTCAGCCCATTTCTTGAATTTCATTTTAATTTTTTCCGATTTTTGTGGAAAATTTCTACTATTATTGCTTTTTCTACTTTTTATCTTTTACAGTACTTTCACTGCAACGCTGTTCCCCCTCATCTACATTCACTACAAAGTGCCCCCTTTTTTTTTTTCCCCCCGTTTCCCCCCCCCTTTCCCCCCTGTTCTCCCTCCCGTTTTTTTTTTTTTTTTTCTTTCAACTTTTTTCCCCATTTTTTCCCTCCTTCCCCCCTCCTCCTTTTTCCCTCCTTCTCCCTTTTTTTCCCTTTTTTTTCCCTTTTGCCCGCTCATCCCTCCCCCCCCCCCCCCTTCACTTTTCTCCCTCCCCCCCCCCTTGTTTTCCCCCCTTTTTTTCCCCCCCTTTCTTTTCTCCCAACCCCCTTTTTTTTTTTGTTAGATTTTACTGAGAAAATGAATAAAAAGCCAGAAAGAAGAGGAAAAAACCCCCCCCCCCCCGCCTTGCCCCCCAGCCCGCCCCCCCGCCCCGGCAAAGAGCTAAAAGAAAAAAGGAGAGGAGAAAAAACAGAAGCTTTTTGCTTTGTGTGATATCAGGCCGACACCGCGGACCTCCGCCACTTCCGTCTCACATTCTCAAAAATTCGCCCTCCATTTGCCCCAGCCGAGACAATGGATTGGCTTAATGGGTAGTATACGAAGAAGTTGTAAGGT
>JAGVVM010007158.1:0-23773 GCA_019149425.1 Psidium friedrichsthalianum
CCTCCCCCCCCCCCTCCCCCCCCCCCCCCCTTCCCCACCCTTTTACTTCCTTTGCCAAAATCGCATCAAGCTTCGCGTTCCTTTTAAGTCCACGCAAAACTTTCCTATCTTGCTTTGTCCTCGTCTCGTATTTCCAGCATAACGCGAGCGAGACTTTTCCAGTGAATGACAACTGCCATTAACTATGCGTGGTAGCACAATGGAAATGACAATAATGATGCAGGTGAGAAAACTGGCATACCTCGTGATTGGAATAGGAGGCTGCGGGATCGCTCTCGGCTGCCGCAAAAGGACTGGCATATTGCCGAACACGCAAATCCCCCGATAATTCACAGAGATGTGAAGTCCACGAATATTTGTTGATGAAAACTGGTGGCTAAGTCTCAGACTTCGGCTTGTCTAAAATGGTGGCGGACAGCGAGAAAGGACATCTTCCCAACACAAGCTAAGGCACCCTGCGTCATCCTATGGCTATAGTCCCTATTTAATGTCACCAGTTTCCCCCCGCGCGATTCAGAGCATGCGTTTGCGAGATCTCACGAAGATCCACCTCGAGTTTTCATTAAACTCGAAACTGACAATAAGTTCACCTTGTCTTTCGGAAACTTCAGCAGATCTTATGTAATGCCAGATTCCCAGAAGGTTTAGTGTATGCTTTCTTGATTTGGTTAGAGTTTGATTGTTTCGTAACTTGTGATCTTGTAGGGCTACTTGGATCCAGAGTACTACACGACCCAGTTGCTAACAGACAAGAGCGACGTGTACAGTTCGGGGTGGTGATGCTTGAACTGATACTGCGAATCCACCGCTCAACAAGGGCAAGTACATCGTCCGTGAAGTCCGCATGGCAATGGACAAGAACGACCGAGACTACTACGGACTAAGGCAAGTCATGGATCCGTCCCTTCTCAAGGTGGCCGCCTAGCTGGGTTCGCACGTTCCTGGAGTTAGCAATGCGATGTGTCGAGGACCCGTCCACTGACGTCCAGGATGAACGAAGTGTGAAGGAAATCGAGACGATCCTTCAAACCGAGGAGGGTAGCCACAAGCACGACGTCCGCATCCTCGTCAGCCCAGGACTTGGAGCATCATATAGTGATGCTCCTAGACATCCTTTGTAACAGCGATGTTTCCATTGGCAGTAGGACGTTAGTTACAGCAATTCGTTTGCTTACAGCGGCGGGTACGCGGTTTCGACGAGGATCGAAACGAAATAAACGTGAAGGGGGCGAGTCTCTTATTTGATTCATCAAATTATTCTTGTAAATAGCTCGAATTTGTTCCACTTGGAGGTGATTTCCTCTTCCTCGCATATAAGGATGAGAGCGGCAGAGTGATTTTGTATGGCTTGATTCATCCACGAGACATCATTTAGTATATATATTTTTTCCCCCATTGATCAAATTTGATGATGCTATGTTAAACATATTGTACGAGTATCCCAATAGCATAGGTATATTAAAGATCCTCGAGAATCATAAATAGAGATGAGCGGCAAATTCAAGAGTTAGCTGCCAACAAGTAGTAAAAAAACCCTAGAATTCCTCGTGGCATCATGGGCTATCTACCTTTGATTGAATCGGGGAGATAGGGCGATCAACTTGTCGTGCAAAATGCTATGGACACCAACGATACTAAAACAAGAAGGGTTAATACACCGATAAAGGGAGAGGGATGCAGAAATTTTGGTCAAGTTGATTACGTGGTATTTAATTAAATTTTAATATGATCTGGCATATTTCTTAAAAATTGTACTATTAAGAATTGCTTTCATTGTTTTCTATTGATTGAAATCAAGACAAAACATAATAGATGAAGTAAAGAGATAGAATTGGATGCTTTTTCGTATAGAGGTTATTATATTAGCAGTAGTGTCCCTACCCATGATAGACTAAAATTTTTGTCGTCTACCATTTTTGATATAATCACACGCTATTTTTTTACTTTTTTATTTTTATTTATTAAATAAAAGGATAGGCGTTGGATACAACTTAATCCACTAAATAATCTACTTCATCCAAAAACTATGTATGTCATTCTTAGATCCATTCTTCAATAAGCATAAGTTCGATAACTAAAAAAGGAATTTTCTCATTCACTTAGTAAAGAAGGATCATTGTCAATGACAAAAATTTGAATAGTAATATAAAAATATATATGAAATATATATTCTCATTATTATCTCTAACTGAAAAGTGTCATCAGAGATAAAATTATAAACATCCCCAACACCCACTAAATGGTTAGCATTACTATAAACTAGAATTTCAGTCCAACTATGAATCCAGTTCACAGTAATTCTAAACAAGAAAAAATCAAGATATTAAAAAAGTTAAAATTGAAAAAAAAATCAAGCATAATAATAATAATAATAATCACTCGCTTGGCCAAGCCCTCACTGATGGTCGCTGTCACAACCGCCGAGTAGGGCAAATGGAGGTTGCTTGGATTTTCCCGAAGATCTGCGGCCCCTAGCAAGGGCCTGTTGGCCTAGACTAGGGCTAGGCATGACCCTTGTCCTAGATTTGAGAGAGGTTGCTGGCCCTCTCTTGGGCTTAGCAAGGGTCGGTGATGCTTCACTTGGGGTCACGTAGTTAGATCTAGGATGATGTCGTGCCAAATCCGAGTCTCGGCTAGTACGCCTTGCAAAGGGCCGTCGAGGCCTAGTAGGGGTCGATAAGGGTCATTGGGCCTTGGGAAGGTCATGAGAACTTCGCTTGCTCTTCCTAGTGGCTATGGTGATGGCCATCAAAGAGGGCTTGGCCATAGCCCTCCCCGAATTTTTTTTGAACTTTTATCTTTTTTTTTTAATCGAATTAAGTTGTTGTTTTACTTTTGAATTTTTTTAACTACATTGCTGATTAGATCTTCGGTGAACCACGGCTCAAGATATTAATAAAAAAAGGGAACCTTGGATTTTGGGCCAAACAAATCGGACGTGGCGCTTAAAAAGATTGTTTAAAAAAAACTGATGTGATCCAAAAAAAATTTAATACTAAAGTAAGCTCCATACATAACTTTTGACACTTCTAGTGTCCTTCTCACAAAAAATTTTAAATTGATGTACATGTAATAAATTTACCTTAAAATAATTTTTTGACCAACCCTAAACTGATACACTTAAGGCAAATTATCCCAAACTAACTTTTTGATAGTGAAAAATTGCAAATTAGAGCACATGCTACAAACTCACCTACGTAGTTTCTGTTAAATTGGTTAACATCACAAAAAAATTTCAAACAGGTACACATGTGATAAACGGAGGATTAAAACCTTAAGGTAGTACACTTCTCAACTGTCATGTGTCAGACAGCTCAATAATTTGGTGGTAAATTCAACAGAAACTAGCGATGATAAATTTATCACATGTGTATTAGTTTGGAGTTTTTTATGGTATTCGCCCAAACAAGAAAAAGTGAAATAAGAGGGCGGCATATTCAAGCAAGCCTTTGTTTACAAATTCTTTTCTCCAGGCTTTCGGTGGAGAGACGCCGGAGGAAATTAAATAAGCAAATGATTGTTGGATCAGGTAATGAACAGTGTCTGGTGAGAACTAATGAGAGGTACTTTTGGAAGAAGGATGGTCAAATGGCTGAGAATGAGTCCTGTCAAACTCTTAACGCAACCCAAAAATTAAAAATTTAAAAAGAATCAATCATCAAACTCAAACCCGACAAGCAAAATAGAGAAAAGAATCAAACCAAAGCTTGTCCCGTTCCTTCCTCCCTCCTTTCATGTTGACTTTGAACCAGACGTGCTTTGACGGAGTCTTCAACAAACCCCACCTGTTCATCGTTCACACTCCCAGGCTGTCCTAAAGGATATGTTTTGATAGACCTAACGTCTCACTCTTGAACGAGCCTTACTGCATGCGTTGATATTAGATCAGAACAATATGTATCCAAGACAGTGGTGAATGAGAAGGTGCAGAGCTTTGACTTTGGAAAAGGAAGGAGAGGTTGGCAGAATCATGGCAAGCAAGAACCTCCGGTTGCTCTTGTTTCTGGTTCTCTTCTGTTCTGGGATTCATTTGATTTGCTCCACTACAAACACAAATGACCGTAAGTGCAGACACATGATTTTGTTTCTGTATGTTGCTTTGGTCTATGAATTTCTTGTTATTCATGTCCTTTCTTTCTTTCTTTCTTGGATATCCGTATTTCATTTTGGGTTCATCTTGTTTTTGGCCTTGTGATGTGTAACACAAAAAAGGGTCGATAGTCATCAGGTTTTTAAGTTGTCTGTGTAGACCTTAGGATTCCTGAGGTTTCAAGGGTCTAGCTTGTCTGGCAAGACGTGAACATGTTTTTGCTGTTGGAACTAGGAAAGGGCTACTTTTGGTCTCTTGGGACCGGAGAATCATCCGGATTGCGTTAAGTATGTACAGAAATGCTTAAAAAGGATGCTAGTTTCACAATCTTTCGTCTCAAATGTTCCCTCGAGTCTTGATCAACAGGACATGACAGACATGTCAACTTTTTTATTATTTCATTCTAATCATACGCTCTGTACGAACAATAAGTTCTGCCATTGACCACGAAAGAAATGCGAAACAACCGAATTTTTAAGAAAGGGAAACCGTCTATCTGCATCGGTTCTTGAATTGCTGCTCCAGCAATAGAAAAGAGATGCTGCTGCTGAAACGACTGAAGATCAGTGGGAAGTCTGCACTTATAACAGCTGCGACAAAAGTGCATGCCCAAATATCAGTCGATGAGCATTTTAGTGGAAATGGCTGTCACTGGCATTAGCAGTTTGCCCAACTGCTGCCACCATCAGAGAGCTTTAGTACACAATGACACCGAGTCTCTTGCAGTTTGAAAAACAATAGATCTCGGAGAATTGTTTGTGCATTTGACCTTGTTGGCTTGTGGCCAAGACAAATGGTTCCGTTGCCGATGTTAAAACTTCACTCTTTTTTCTTTTTGGCCATATAAATGTGCAGAAACCATTCTTTCAGCCCTGAAAGCCCAGTGGAAGAACACACCATCCAGCTGGGCAAGTCCAATGATCCTTGCGGACTGCCTTGGATGGAGTCACCTGCGACAGAATTCAAGAGTAACCGGATTGTGAGTGCTCTCTACTTGTCTCATTGGTGCTCATTTCTTCTCTCAGTTCCTAGAATTTTCTGTCCTTTTTCTGTAATATCATAATGCCTTTTTAGCAGCCATTGACTTGATAATTTCTTTCTGTTTTCACTTTGATAGGGGGTTATCTGGCATGAATATCAAAGGGCGGCTGCTAGCCGACATAGGAGCGCTCACAGAACTCACTTCTTTGTGAGTTTCTCGTCTTTCTACCTTATGTCATGATCGTATTTTAACCTTTCGATATGTAATAAGAATTGCATAGATGAAGTACTTCAAAGGGAAGATGGTCACTCATCAACTAGCATATGAACAAGTCTACTTATTTGTCTCATTTAACCTTTGAACTGCAGGGATCTTTCCTTAAACCAGGGTCTCACAGGACGGATACCTTCACAGTTGGGAAGTCTACAGAAGTTGAATATCTTGTAATATCCCTTTTGACTGCATCATTGCTAAAACAGCCGTTTTTCCTTCTTCTTTTCTCATGTATGAGCCTTGATCTTTCCAATTTTCAGAATCTTGGCTGGATGCGGCTTCAGTGGTGGTATTCCTGATGAACTAGGCAACCTTTCGGAGCTGACTTTCTTGTAAGGCTTGTCAAAATTAGAATGCCACTAATTCAATGATTACGGAAGTTTAACTAATGTTTTGCTTACTTTTGAAATTCCCGTTTGTACCAGGGCACTAAATTCCAACAATTTTAGCGGTAATATACCTGCTTCTTTGGGTAAACTCTCCCAACTCTACTGGTTGGACGTGTCGGAAAATCAGTTAACCGGATCACTACCAGTTTCCACGGGCACCACCCCGGGTTGGACCTTTTGTTCAAGTGTAATCACTTGTAAGTTGTCTACAATAATTCGGCGCCTGGTGATGAATATACATTAAGGATCTTTTCATTCCAGCTCCTAGTGATAGAGAGATAATCTTTATGTTGTTTCCTCGTTAATTGTTTGGACTGTGCTGCATCCGTAACCGCAGCCACTTCAGCAAGAACCAACTGTCCGGCACCATACCAGATAAACTGTTCAGTTCAAACATGTCTCTCATACACATGTAAGTTGCCAGTTTTATCACTTGTCCTAATATCCCTAACTTCCTGTTCTAACTTGCGCTAGCTATTGTTGACAGATTATTTGACGATAACCAATTTGCTGGTTCTATACCATCCACATTAGGCCTTGTTCAGACGCTGGAGGCTCTGTAAGTAACCACTTGCCTAATTTTTGTTTTGTGCTTTGGGATATTTAACACCTGCCAAATTTGTTTGGGCTCACATTGCGCACAACATGCCACAGCCGACTCGATAGGAACTCCTTTTCTGGAGACGTCCCTTCAACTCTCAACAACTTACGCACCTCAGTGAACTGTGAGTATAGATTTCTTCATCAATGGTATTCTAGCGAGATCAACGAAAGGTCTCCCCTCATTCTGCTGAGTTTCCTTCAGGAATTTGGCATATAATGGATTGAACGGTCTTTTGCCAACTTGACGGGCTGAGTTCGCTCAGTTACATGTGAGTAAGACACCCTGGCTTTGTCTCTCCCTCATAATATTGCATGACTAATCCGGTGACTGGTCGAATTGGTAAAATTGTATCGTTGCAGTGACCTCAGCAACAACTCCTTTGCGGCTTCAGTGGCTCCAGCATGGTTCTCAACTTTATCGTCTCTCACCACTCTGTAAGATTTCTCAGAGCAATTGCTACAAATGAAAAGTTGTGTGGCTTTCTGAAACTAGTGTGAGACCTAAAAAATTTATCCCACCCTACCAGAATCATACAAAACGGACCGCTTCAAGGGTCTGTACCGCCAAGCCTCTTCGGCCTTCCTCAGCTAGAGCAAGTGTAAGGGAAAAATATTACTAACTTTGTGTCCTCTTTCTTCTACCATTTTGATGATTTTTGGAACTTCTACAGTAATATGATAAACAATGCTTTCAACGGAACGCTGAACATGAGTACCAGCATCAGTCCCCAGTTGCAGATCGTTAATTTGGAAGACAACCAGATTGAATCGCTGACGACTGGTTCTTACAAGAATGCGTTAATGTGAGACAGACAGTTCATAGGGATTAGACTTCCATTCTGAGATACGGTAGACATTTTATTCGAATCACTTGTCTTTTTACTTCAGACTAGTAGGGAACCCGGCATGTACCAATGCGCCTGTTCTCTCAACGACAAGCTACTGCAAAGTTCAGCAGCAGCAAGCTTATTTTACCCAAACCAACTGCGGAGGTGCTTCGTGTCCCTCGATCAGAGGCTTAACCCAGGAAGCTGCGCATGCGCAGTTCCATATGAAGGAACATTGACATTTAAAGCTCCATTGTTCAGCGATTTGTCCAATGCGTCTCTGTTTCAATCATTGGAGGTAGACCTGTGGCAGACATTGAACCTAACTAATGGTTCAGTATCTCTTCAGAATATCGGCCTTGATCCAAGCAGTGGCTATCTCTAGTACCCGTGTCTTTCTTTCCTTCTAATGGGACTTACTTCGGCAAGCAGACATTCGGGAGGATCGGATTCGTTTTGACTAACCAAACTTTTAAGCAGCCCACCGGTTTCAATACCTATCTCTTCAGCGCACATCCTTATCCATTCCAAGGGTACTAAGTTTCATCCTCTCATGTATCAGCTTTGACTATCATTCCATGTGTTTTGACATGAAAAGCCGATCCAGCTAACAGAGTAAGCATCAGCAAAGGCGTCCTAGCAGGGATTGCCATTGGCTGCGCAGTCCTGGTTGTTGGACTTGTGGGGTTAGCGATTTACGCTATTCAACAGAGGAAACGAGCACAAAGAGCAGTGGAATTGAGCAAACCATTTGGTAATTAATGCACGAGCTCTTCATCTTTTTGCTTCCAAAGCACTTAGAGAGGCTGATTGCTGATATCGTAAAAAACGAGTAAATAAATAAGACCCAGAATTTTGTTGTGTCACTCACATTGATCTATCCATGTTTAAGCATCCTGGATACCGAGGGGAAGTGATGGCGAAGGAGCACCACAGTTGAAGGGGGCGAGGTGGTTCTATTCGACGAAATCAAGAAGTGCACCAATAATTTGTCTGAAAGTAATGAGATAGGCTCTGGGGGCTATGGAAAGGTAAAAAATCACGTGCTGCGCCGATCGTACGTAACTTATAATATGCCTCATATCGCTGCTTTGTAATTCTCTACACTGATCTGACAGGTCTACAAAGGAATGCTTCCCGATGGCCAAGTGTTGCAATCAAAAGAGCTCAGCAGGGGTCGATGCAGGGCGCGCATGAGTTCAAGACAGAAATCGAGCTACTTTCTCGAGTCCATCACAAGAATCTCGTCGGCCTCGTCGGCTTCTGTTACGAACATGGAGAGCAGATGTTGGCTATGAATTATATGCCTAACGGGACAATTAGGGAGAGCTTGTCAGGTACCATCCTTTGCCTAAATTTGCGTCGAGCTTCGTCAGTTTCCATATGAAACCATGCATATTATGCATATCATGCTATGTTGTTGTCTCGTTATTTCCAGCATAAGTACGAGGAAGAGTTTCTTCTGAATGAATCTGCCTATTGTTTTGTAGCAATGCACACTTAACATTTTTGATTGCAGGGAAAAACTGGCATACCTCTTGGTTGGAAGAGGAGGCTGCAGATCGCTCTTGGCTCTGCCGAAAGGACTGGCATATCTGCATGAGCTCGGCGAATCCCCGATAATTCACAGAGACGTTAAGTCCACGAATATCTTGTTGGACGAAAGTTTGGTCGCTAAGGTTGCGGACTTCGGCTTGTCTAAAATGGTGGTGGACAGCGAGAAAGGACATGTTTCAACGCAAGTCAAGGGACACTGGTATGGTATACTCCTACGGAATGTCCATTTAGGCACAGCGGCGGTTTACGAGATCTTACGAAAGATAACCTCTAGTTTTTCATTGAACTCGAACTGATAATATGTTCCCTTTGTCTTCCCCTACTTCCCTAAACTTCAGCATATGATATGTTTATGCCAGATTCCCAGGATTGAGGAAGTATAGATATTCCTCAGAAGGTGAAGTGTACTCTTTCCTGATTTCAACTCCGATTTTGATTGTTCAGAACCTGTGATCTTGCAGGGCTACTTGGATCCAGAGTACTACCTGACCCAGCAACTAACAGATAAGAGCGATGTCTATAGTTTTGGGGTCGTGATGCTTGAACTGATAACCTCGAAGCCGCCGATCGACAAGAGCAAGTACATCGTCCGCGAAGTCCGCACAGCGATGGACAAAAACGACCAAGACTACTATGGACTACGCCAAGTCATGGATCCGTCCCTTCGCACGTGGGGCGTCTCGAAGGTTCACTCAGTTCCTGGAGCTAGCAATGCGATGCGTGGAGGAATCGTCCACCAACCGTCCCAGGATGAACGAAGTCGTGAAGGAAATCGAGATGATCCTGCAAACCGACGGGATCGACACGAGCATGGCGTCCGCGTCCTCATCTGCCACAGACTTTGGTGTATCGAACAGTGGCGCTCCTAGACATCCTTTGTACAGCGATGTTTCGCTCAATAGCAAGAATGTTAGTTACAGCAATTCGTTCGATTACAGCGGTGGTTACTCGCTTTCGACGAAGATCGAACCGAAGTAACTGTGGATGGCGCGAGCCACTTAGCCTGTTCCTTTGTTTTTTGGTTCAATGTTCAAATTCCTTTTGGTGGCATCAGCTTCTCTCTAGGTAATGTAACCTTTGTGACATTATCAGCATGCATTAATACATGCTTACGGATTATGGAAGACTCCATCTGGTTTTGCTGTCATTTTCATTGGCGCATCCCATGTATCTCTCTACTTACCAACCCACAAACTGTCAATTTAAGGCGTAAAATTGCGATTACACGGGCGGGTTTGTTTCGCGAAAAAAATGAATGATTTAAAAATATTTTTCAAAAAAATGATCGCTTAAAATACTTACAAAAAATAATGAACAAAAAAAATTTCATCGCTCACAAAATCGTTAAGACATAAATTGTTATCGATAATAAAATTATGCAATTAGTTAATTATTCCAAGCGATACAAGTAAAGCGACATAAGTAATTATTTTTTTAAAAAGTATTTTTTAAATCATTCATTTTTCAAGAGATAAACGAAGCCTACATCAAAGTCCCTCTTTTGGTCAACTAAAAATTTGGTTAACGTATCGGAGTGGTTATCATTTAGTCTTAATTACAGTTTAAGTATTAAGTTGACTGGCCAACCGTAAGCACGAGTTTTGACTTTGCTAAAATGTACTTGCAATAATTCACCTACTCCGTGATTTTCTTAATCCTTGTCCCCACCTTGATCTCCAAAGAAAACATATCGTTTCTAGCTTTGGCCCTACTAATTATCCAAACTGAAATGTTTGGACTTTCTCAAAACATTTCGCGGCCCGGAGATATGTCCCGGATATTCGAGTCTTGAAAAACTTTGATAACCGTCCTTTAGGATGTCATACACGCATGCCGATTATGATCGAGACGGTCATATGCTCTTGAATCCGCGTGCTTACGGGTCGGAACCTCTTGTGGGTCTCGATCTCCGGCCGATGTTCGTGTTATTGGCGAAAAGATCGGAAACGCTCGATGAAACGAGGCCATTCACCAGGGTGTGAATGGAAATCAGTGGATGCACAAGATGAGTTGACCGCCATCTAGGACGGAGTCTCATTTTCAGGACGGCTATAAGATATTGGTTTTACAGCTGTTGGTACCGTTCTTTGTGGTCATTGTTCTGTGGAGTGCCCGGGAGCAAATTAGGTTTAGAAGCACGAAAAGGTAATAGCGAGGTTGACATTTTCTTAACAGCGTGGTTCTTCTTTGACCAGTATGAATGGCCTGAAGTCAATTCGCATGTTGAGAGACGTCCTTCTTCTACTTCTCATCAAATTGCCAAAATCAGCAGTTATTGCCTTTAGGGAAATGCTGTCTGTTTCTTCAACCGGCAATTTGTTTTTGTCGGGCATGGATGAAGACGCCAGGGACCATTTGTGATCATTCAATTTTCGAGTTACCCATCATCTAATCGTGGAACACCAAGGATTATAATCCTCTGAAATGAGATTTCTTCGTTTTCTTATAACGAGATACTACACCTCTTAGGAGTGATCGCTTCTAAGGTGGGTAGATTTCAAATCTAGAATCTACTCTGTTATAACTAGTTCCAGTTTTTGGAATTTGAAACCTACCCTGTTTACCATGAAACCTATATTGGAATGTACCATATTTTTTTCGATCTAGATCGAGGGTCTACTCGAGAACCTATTTTTGTTTTGTTCGTTTTATGGGTTTCATTTTTCCAGCAAAATAATATTAGCAGCAATGAACGATTCAAGGTAAAACACACACACATAAATATCATTATCCGCCAAAAGCAACAATCATTAAGAGGAAAGGCGAAGGAGCGTTGCCTTGTTACTAAGTTAAAAGTTGCACATCGCAGCTAAAGTAGCACACGACATTAACACGACACACACCGATACATCTTTTTTTGTGATGGCTTGATATATTATTTTGGGGTGGCTGTGTATATGACTTAAGTATATGTGCTTTTGATAAATATACATTTTGACTCATAATTTATTGAAAATACTTGAAATTGACCATGTGCGTATCGAAATAGTGTGTCAAGATTCTGAACTCGCATGTCGTTGGTCTGCCTTGAGCGCTAACCACATATTGATCGTATGTTCGAAGCGTCGGAGTGTTAGTGAGTGTCGAACACATCACAACACGACACGAATGTCCCTGAAGTGTTGTGTTGGTGCTTCCTAGGTCACGACTGCTAGATTAGATTTTAGGGGGAAAACACAATAAGATTTGGCTTTTTAAGTCATGAAACCAATTCCATAACCGATCTAGCTCCCTTATTCACTCGGAATCGGAAACAGGAACCGTTCCAACTGGTTCTGAAAATCTCGAATCAATTCTCCGGACCTGTTTTTCAAGTGGTATGATTCGGTCCGGTCCCAAAGTAGCACCAATCTAGTTGCACATCCCTTATGCCTCGTATAAAGATCTCATTTCTCAAAAAAGAAAAAAGAAAGAAAAAATAATAATCCGAAGAATCTCCCCAAGGGGAGAATTGAAACCCTTAATTGCATCCTGTTGACGCCCACAATGCGCATTGAAAGCATTTTCCACTCGTGCTCTTCGTGCCACTCGATAATTTGCCTAGCTAGAATAGATAGCAACTATTTCCAACAGGTTTTTTTTTTTTTAAACTGCAACGGGCTATAGAAATTGATTGACTACGCTTGCCTGTGTTTATGAATTCTCAGTTACCACTTTCCTATTAATTTTTTTTTCCCCTCTAATCTTGCGTTTTAATCTCATGATTTTTAAATTGTTTTTTGTATCGCCCTTTTTCTTTTCTTTATTTGCTTTTGCCCTTACGTCCAGGAATAGGGTTCTCTGTTGATGGGGTTCCTTTAAGATCGTGCATTGAATTGAGTCCTATCCATGCAAATGTGGGGTCCATGTGGGGGCCCACCTCCACCCACTACCTAGCTGGGCATTGATTACCCATTTACTAGACTTCTCTCCACAGAAAACCCCCAAAAAAAAAAAAGGAAAAAAAGAAAATCATCTGCCATATGTAAAATTCACTGAACAACATAACCTTTAATAAATTTGTGAGATTTCATGGGATTATATCAATTATTCTAAAAATTTGATCTATTAAATAAAGGCTTAATTTAAAATATGATTAAAAATAATCATCCCAACCCTTAGTGTGTTTTTTTTTTCTAAATAAATGGAATTCAAAAAGATTTGAATTCGAGATCATTTTGATACTTCCAGAGATTTGAACTAGATCTGAAAATACATGCACTATATGCTCAGAAAAGATAATACCATGAGGTTACTTTTAAAATTGGAAAAAGTTGTGACAGCACCAGCAGGACATGATGGTGCCTTAACGTTTACTAAACACAAGCGAATCATTATTTTGTTCATGAGGCTCAAGCTTTGTCCTTAGTTGGAAAGAAGGATGATATCTCAGAGAGGAGACGAGAGAGACAGAGAATGGTGGGTGTCCAATTTTTTTTTATTATGTTTTAAGTGTGATTAACAGCAGGCATAATGAAAGTGAAGGGCATGAAGAGATGGCTGATGCCCAGTAATGGTGGTGGTGGAGGGAGATAAATTGGCTTCAAAGACAAGTCAAAATCAATTAAAAAGCAGCACAACGCCCCCCACTCTCCCCCCAGTTTCCCTTCTTTATTTATCTTTTGCTACATTTCCCCATCTTTTCTTCCCTTAGAGCAGGGATATTTTTGACAGGTTCATCACCAAACCCTCCCATCACAACCCTGTGCTGATTTTTCCAACATCAGTATCATGTCACGTTCCTCATTATGCTCTGCAAGTTGGCACAGAGGACTGGGACAATAATAGGAAGAGCTTGGAGGCAGAAGAGTTCTTTGACTTTCTTTTCTTCTCTTTTGCGGGGTGAACGTATGGAGAAGCCATGTTGAGGGTTTTGAGGGTGATCTTCTTGGTGGCGGTGTTCTTGGTCTGCCAAGAATCTGCAGCTGGTTTTCTCTTTCACCAATTCTGATGACGGTAAGTACACTTGCTTTTTGTGTTGGTGGCGGCTTTAGTGTCTGTCTTCTGAGTCAAATGGACGGTTTCTTTTTAAAACAATTTAAGAACGTTTTTTCTGGGGAAGTGCCCGTTTTTTTGTCCTAGCTTTCCATCTGTAGATGATGACAAAAGCGCAGCATTTTTATTCTCCGTCCTGGAGTCACAAAGCAGGGCTGGTCAAAATGAGTTTCCTAACAGGGAAAGGAAGGAGTGATCTTTGTGATCCTTTTTCGATTTCAGTGCTTTCATGTGTGTGATAAGAAGCTGATGTTTGAACCTGGACATGTCCCTATGCTCAGATTTTGAAGGATTCCATGTGGTGTTCGCCCTTTTGATGCCTTGGGGGCAAATTTACTGTACATTGGGGACTGGAAATGGCTAGTTTCTAGTCTTCAGGGACCCCTAGATTCATGACCACTAGCTGATATTGCGCGTCTCGTACATCTCTTGCTCCTGAGCTTGTAGTGTTTTCGAGGTTGATTGCGGTAAAGTCAGATAAAGGGGATATCGCAGGTCGGGGGGCGTTTACAATCAACCCGAAAAGAATCCTCGTAGCGTGATAAATCTTCTTATATACCCGTGCGCTACTTTCTCGGGCAATTCACCTGGGGCTGTAGGAGAAAAGTTCTATTAGGGCAGCATTTAAAGTTGCAAATGTTTAGAGAGGGGAAACTTTTCTAGGTGGTCATTTTTCCATTATAAATTAGATTCAAATTTCTGGTGCTTAAATGATCATGGTCCATCACTGAATTGACTCTGTCGAAATATGTATGACTCTGTTTGATCAGCTGCGGCTCTCCAGTCCATCAAGAGCACAGGCTGAACACGCCGCCTAGCTGGGGAAGGTCGAGTGACCCCTGCGGATTCCCCCTGGGAAGGAGTAACCTGCAATAACAATTCGAGGATAACTGCATTGTGAGTACCTTACTTGTGTCTAGTCCTCATTGATTTCACATCTTTCGCTTTCTGGTGTTGGATCGTTTTAGCCGGAGTCTCACCAGTACTAATTTACTTTCAGGGGATTATCGACCATGGGAATCAAGGGACAGCTAAGTGGTGACATAGCAGGACTCACGGAACTAAGATCTCTGTGAGTCATTCTTCTTACCATGAACACATGAATTCTTATGCTCTTTCCCATTCACAATTATATTAAGCAACTTATACGAGTTGGGTCTTCGAACTTATTTGTCTATGTTTTGATTGCAGGACCTTTCCTTCAACAAAGACCTTACTGGTCCGCTCTCTAAAAGTTGGGCAATCTACAGAAGTTGAACATACTGTAATAGCAGTCGCATTGTCTATTTCACTGATATCTTTTATTCCTAGACTATAACCAAACCGGGCATGTGGTTTTTTTGTAATTTTCAGGATTTTAGCTGGCTGTAGTTTCACCGGTAGTATTCCGGATGAACTGGGCGACCTTGCAGAGCTATCGTTCCTGTATGGCTTCGGTCTCAGTGACGTTTTGTGCTTTTGACTTGCATGCCAGTTAACCATTTTGAGCTCATGTTTTCTTTGGTTTGAACTGGTCAATATAGGGCACTGAACTCAAACAACTTCACGGGCAATATACCTTCTTCCCTTGGGTAAACTCCCAAGCTTTACTGGCTTGACCTGGCTTGATAATCAATTAACGTGGCCTATTTCCCCGATATCAACGGCCAGTCCCCCGGGTTTGCCTCCTTTTGAAAGCAAAGCACTTGTAAGTCCTTTGTTCCCTTGACTCACAGTTCAAGCAAGCAAATCAAATGTGAGCTAAGGATTCTCTTTCGACGAGAGAACCGCAACTTTATGTGACAATGCTGAGCATAATTACGACCTGTATTAATGTTTCAGTCATTTCAACAAGAACAAGCTTTCAGGGCCCATTCCAGAAAAGCTATTCAGCTCAGAGATGGTTCTAATACACGTGTACGTTTCTGTGATTACTTTGCATCCTACATTTTGCTCTTGTCCTTCTTAGCGCCGCTCCGTGCTTGTTGACAGCTTATTCGATGGAAATCAGCTTAATGGTACAATACCGTCCTCATTGGGACTTCTACAGATCTTGAGGTTCTGTGAGTAAAAAAAAACCTTGCCACATTTACTTTCTCATCATAAACATCCTTCCAGGTAACATTTTTCTTCTTTCTGCTAACTAGTTTTCTTTCAAACTGTTTGAATGTGGGGCAGTCGACTTGACAGAAATTCGTTAGCTGGAAAAGTCCCTCTGAATCTCAACAGCCTCACAAACCTTAGTGAACTGTGAGTAGACACTTCTGATATGATGTATGTTGGGACAATCTGCAGGGTTTAACAAGACTCGTTCTGATTTATTGAGTTTTGTTTAGGAACTTGGCCCATAATGCGTTTGACTGGCCCTTTACCGACTTGACGGATATGAATTCCCTCAATTATCTGTGAGTAGACACGCCGAGAATGAAGTTTCACGCCTGTTTTCCTAAAATGGTTTTGTGCTCTGTGCTCCAATTGACGTGGCAAAAATTCATTGTTGCAGTGACCTTAGCAACAACTTCTTTGACCCCTTCCGAAGCTCCAGATTGGTTCTCACGCTACCTTCTCTTACCACACTGTAAGTCATTACCGCTTATCGGCATCGGATAGATGGCATTTCACAATACTTCATTAGCAAGTATTGAACAACAGAATTTTTCTGATTCATTCATGACAGGGTTATAGAATACGGATCGCTTTAAAGGGGTTGTCCCACAAAAGCTCTTCAGCTTTCCTCAGCTACAGCAAGTGTATGAAAAGCATCAATGATTATCATTGTTTATGCATTTGCATTGCAAGGTAAAGTCAATAATTATTTACTTTCTCAAACTTCTTACAGGAAATTGAGGAACAATGCTTTCAATGGTACGCTGAACATGGGAGACAATATCAGTCCTCAGTTGCAGCTTGTTGATCTGCGAACAACGAAATTTCAATCGTTGACGCTGGGCTCTCCAGGATTCACAAATACACTGATGTGAGAGAGCTCACAAAACCTGCTAATATCTCTCTGATTATGAGCATTTTCATCAAACTTTAAACTTATTTTCATGTCCCTTAGGCTAATAGGCAACCCAGTTTGCACTACCGAACTGTCGAACACTAATTACTGCCAGCTTCAGCAGCAGACAGTGAAGCCTTATTCGACCAGCCTCGCCAGCTGCGGAAAACAAGTTGTGCCCCCCTGATGAGAGGCTCAACCCTCAGAGCTGCGATGCGCATTTCCGTACCAAGGGACATTATATTTTAGAGGTCCCTCCTTCAGGGAATTGTCCAATGTCACCATGTTTCACATGCTCGAAATGGACTTGTGGACGAAGTTGAATCTCACTCCAGGTTCGGTGTCTCTTCAAAACCCCTTCTTCAAACCTCGACGACTACCTTCAAGTGCAGCTTTCGCTCTTCCCCCCAATCGGGAATATTTCAGTCGGTCGGTTATCCAGAGGATCGGTTTCGATTTTGACCAACCAAACTTTCAAGCCACCTAAACATTCGGCCCCTATTTATCATCGCCTCCCCCTATCCTTTCCAGGTAACTTGCCTTCATCTTCTTGTTAGTACAATTTGTTCTAACTACGAGTTTTCTGACAGGTTTAACATGCTTGCAGATAATGAGGAACCACCATAAGCAAAGGTGTGATAGTTGGGATCACTATATGCGGCACGGTTTTGCTTCTTGGCTTGTCGGATTGGGTATATATGCTGTTCGACAAAAGAAACGGGCAGAGAGAGCTCTTGAGATGAGCAAACCCTTCGGTAATAGATTCCTTCCCATGTGAACTATAAAGTGGCTTAACGCAGATTGAAGCCAAAGAAAACCAAAAAAGTGTTTTACTAATATGCTTTTGTCCATCTATCAGCATCCTGGGTGCCCAGTGGGAACGATAGTGGAGGAGCGCCGCAACTGAAAGGAGCGCGATGGTTCTCGTACGATGAACTAAAGAAGTGCACCAATAATTTCTCTGAAAGTAATGAATTAGGTTTCCGGCGGATATGGAAAGGTACATTTGGACGCGACAGTCCTTTCAGGTTGAATGAGGCCTCGTACTGCCTCTTTCTTAATCCTTCTACTACTCGGTTTGCCTCAGGTGTACAAGGGAGTGCTTCCTGATGGTCATATACTAGCAATCAAAAGAGCTCAACAAGGGTCGATGCAGGGTGCAGTCGAGTTCAAGACAGAAATCGAGCTGCTTTCGCGGTTCATCACAAGAATCTGGTCGGCCTCATAGGATTCTGTTTCGAGCAAGGCGAGCAGATGTTGGTCTATGAATATATGCCTAACGGGACGCTCAGGGATAGTTTGACAGGTATTCCAAACGCAATGTCGACTCTCTGAATCAGTAAATTGAGATATTGATAGGCACGACACTAGTAACTCAACCTAAGTGTTATATGCATGTATTGATGCAGGAAAATCAGGCATATATCTTGATTGGAAGAGGAGACTTCGAATAGCTCTAGGTTCGGCTAGAGGACTTGCTTATCTGCACGAACTCGCGAAATCCTCCAATTATCCACAGAGATGTCAAGTCACAAATATCTTGTGGACGAACATTTGACAGCCAAAGTTGCGGATTTCGGTTTGTCCAAACTGTTGTCGGACAGTGCAAAGGGGCACGTTTCAACGCAAGTGAAAGGCACACTGGTAAGTGTTATTCGCGCTTGCTCGACAACTTGTCTTGCTAAAGCTCCTCAGTTATGGAACATATGACAAGATTTTTGTAGCAACATTCACTGGAATATGCTATACATTTCGCAGGGCTATTTGGATCCCGAATACTACATGACTCAACAGCTCACAGAAAAGAGCGACGTGTACAGCTTCGGGGTGGTTATGCTCGAGCTGATCACTGCAAAGCAACCGATCGAGAAGGGCAGTACGTCGTCCGCGAGATTCGCACTGCCATGGAGAAGAACGACCAAGACTACCACGGCGTTAGGGAAATGATGGACCCGTCCATTAGGGAACACGGGCTACCTCATTGGGTTTGACAGGTTCTTGGAATTGCGATGCAATGCGTCGAGGAGTCGGCTGCGGACCGCCCCACGATGAGCGAGGTGGTGAAGGCAATTGAGACCATGTTGCAGAACGACGGGATACACACGAACTCGACATCAGCATCCTCATCGTCGACGGGATTTCGGGTCGTCGAAGGGCGGTGCTCCTCGGCATCCGTACAACAACGATGCTTGCCCAAGAAGATGTTAGCTATAGCGATTCCTTTGATTACAGTGGTGGATATGCACTCCCTACAAAAGTTGAACCCAAGTGAAACATATCATTGATCTGCTCAGCATTTGTTCTCTTTTCTTTCTTTCTTTTTTTTCCACTTTTTCCTTTGTTTTTGTTCAGGTCTGGCTTGGTCTTTTTCACAATTTCTATAAGTGAGTAACCTGTTTCCCATGTGTAATAGTTTTGATCAGCTGCATCAAGTGAAGAAAGTTTTTGTGTGTAAATGCCAGTCTGCTTTATATTCATGTTCTCATTCAGGTAGCGTAGCTATGTTAATATGATCGTGACAGCATTTTGGCATTCTTACCATGTTTGGTTGTCTGTTTATCTTGATTCAATGACGATGTCTAGCATAAACAACTTAGATGGAAGAGAGAAAAGATGACATCGACGCTCAGAATCATCATCGGTTTTGAGCTTAAGTTATTAAATGGAAGCATTATCACGAGTGGCTTGTTAAGTTGTCCTGGAGTTGAATTGTCCGTTTGACGAGTTTAAGAGAGGAGCAAATGACATAAGTGACAAAATAGAAGCATACTGTATCTCGTCACCTTTCATTCGAAGTTCTAGCTACAAGTTACTCTCAAATCGAGATAACGCGTTGTCTACCCGTGTCTTCGCACAGCAACTCGATAGTTTCATATTTTCGAAGCTTAAAAACGGCAAGTTTATCAACTGAATTACGTGGCATGGCACGACACGACAGGACAAGTTTAAGATACGTACTCAAGACTGTCTGGTCTTATCTTATTCTGCTAAAAGAAAACCAGCTGTGGCTTCAAAGAATCACCAAACCACTATGTGTCCTTCGCCAGATCTTAGTCCATGGAACCCCAACCATGCGCAGACCTATATCAACATTGCTGCATATATCTAAACATGTCTGTCGATATACATAGCATGTATACTTGTTCTTAAAGCTACGTTATAAATACACTTGTATGTGTCATGTTGGCATGATTAACAGGTTAACCTATGTGATTTAACATGTTTAAGCATTCGAAAAAAAAAAAGGGTCGCCATAACAAGGACAAAAATGGATGTCTCGGCTCGTTTATGTGACAAGCTACTTACGGACGAGATAAATGGATATCCACACTTTTTAAACTCATGTCATTTGAAAATCGAAGATAGCTTATTATTGAAGTTACTAGATATCGCCATTTCATAATCACGTTACATCTATTACAAAATGCTTGATTTGACCCGTAATTCCTCATTTCAACAAAAATGGCAATATCTCGGCCGAGGCCGTAGCTATCACAATTTGACATCCCACGAGTCGAGAAACTGCACAATCTCATTTCTCTTAACTATGCTTTTAAATCAGCGATATAATCATGTATAGATATACGTGATCTAATATTGTGATTCAAATGGCGTTGTCATCATCGATCGCACAGAATGTTTAAAGCGGCTCAAAGGGATTAGCTTAGTCGAAAAGATCGATATGCCTTTAATCCGGAAATTTCCAAGCTCTTTCGAAATTAAAGATATTGCATTTGTGCTATTCAATCACTTTTTCCCTTTATCTTCCTTTTTCCCTGGCCACATTGCTTTTCCTTCCTCATGAGCCATGACTTTACTTTTGTGAAAAAACAAAAGGAAGTTGCACAATCTTCCCGTGCAACTCAAACCAGGCTAGCCGCAAGCCGCTTGACCAATGGGGTGATTACACGTGCGCCAACGTGAACTTGGATCCGTAAACTGACGGTGATTCTAAACTCGCCCGTTGCCATGTGCAAATCTCTGCGTCTCTCTCCTTCCCCCATCCTTCTCTCCTGGAGTCTCTGTGCGAGTGAGAGGGAGAGTGTGCGATTCGCGATCCAAATCGAACTCGGACCGACTCAGTTTCGACGATTCAGTGGGCCGAGTTCAGCGATGAACTGCGACGGAGGGTCGGCTGCGGCGCCTCGAGATTTGTCCAGTTCTCCGGCGGAATCGAATCGGGGCTCGTGAGATCTCCAGTCAGTAAAGCTCTCGGCATTCGGCGGATTTCGTGCTCTTCATGGTGTTGCTCGAAGCGCGTCGCCATTAAGGGAATCAGAGGGAGAGAAAGAGAGAGAGAGGGGAATGAAAAGGCGGTGGTGGAGGGAGCGGAGTTGGCAAACGGCGATGGAGAGGCCTGGTGATTGGGGTGTTGGGCCTCGTCGTCCTCTCGATGCTCGTCCCTCTCGGGTTCTTGCTCGGCAGATTTCACTCTGCTTCCACTTCTGGTAAAAATTTTCAGTCCTCAGTGCTCTCTCTCTTCCCCTCTCTCTGCTTACGCCATTTATGGATCTCTTGGCGCCTTTATCAATGTATGGTGTTCGGATCGTTCCTTCTTATCTACTTTCTGACTTCTGATTCTTCATTTCAGTTGCCATCAATCGCGATCTGTTGGTCTGTTGCTCATCATGAGTTATTTAATTTGATTGGTCACTGTCGCGTCTTCTATATCTCTGATGTAATGCGCCCCCCTATTGGGCAGCATCTAGAACTGAACAGTCTCTGTCTCATTCATTTGTGGGTTTTTCCTTTTCTACAGGTTTCGTTGCTGACCAACTCAATGAAGGCTCGGTAAGTAATACTGAATCTTTTAATTTGCTTCCTTTTTTCTATCATGGGTCGACTTTTGGTTCAATTATGTGATTGCAAGGTCGAGTTTTGGTGTGATGACTTGATATTGATTATATGTGTTTATGTTTTGTGATGTGCAATCAGAGTGGTATTAGGAGTTATGACAAGTACGATACACGAAGCAGGAATCAGTCTAAGTCCAAGGTAATGAGTTTCTGTGCTTTTTTTGGGCCATGAATGCTTCACAGTTCATTGGCTAAGATTTTGTCGTGAGCTTTAGCAAAATTATTTTCTTCCTGTACGGAAGTTTTATGGGGGAGATTTTAGTCTACCATCAGCCGTTAAATAGCTTGTTTTTGTTTTATGCTGCAGAAGGATCAGTTGAAACACGTGCAAGATCTAATTAAAAAATTGGGACCAGCAATTCCTAAGGTGCTTTATATGGTCTTTCGTGTCTTTCTTTTGTTTTGTTTTGTTTTGACAGTGTCTATCAGATGTTCTCCGTCATTCTTAAATGCTTGACAAGAGAGACTTTTTTGTAAGGAAACTGCTCCATACTATAGTTAGACTGGGCAGAAGATTGTAAAAGTAGGTCTCTGCCACTCATATACAAATTTGCATAGACCCATCATTGTGTGTATCACTAATCCTTCTCACTGTTGCAACAGCTTGGGGTTGTCACTATTAGCTGATATTTGTAGGTCATCTGCGAGTAATGTTTTACAGGAAATTTTAATCTTGTCCATGAGACATGAGATGGGAAGAAGCGAGGGTTTATATAATAGAGATGATGCATGTGGGGAAAACATTTCTCACATTTGAGAGTCACTTGAAAAACACAGGAGTGAAAAACAGCTAAGTCATAAATTTATTTCGAAAAAAGAAGGAAGAAATCCTGTTGATTATTGCAGTTGGCAATAAATAGGATGGTATCAAAATGTTTTTTTAGCTGCTCTGAAGGGGTTACATATTTGTCATTTCTATGCGTATAGATGCATATTTGGAATGTCCAACTTTTCTCTGTAATCAGCTAACAAGGAGCTTGGAAAATTTTTTAGAGTCATTTCTTCTACCATAGCTCCATATAAAATCCACTTTCATTGTTTTTCTGGGTACTTAAAATTGAGAATGGAAGCAGTAAGAAATACTCATTTGGAAGAAATTAAGGCTGCTACCGGAATATGAAAAGTTGCAGATGATGTACTTTCTCGATTACACTCTTGTGAGTCCCCAAATATCCTTGCCAGAAGATACCTGGTGTTTTGTACTACCATGTGAGTGTGAATACAGTGGAAAGAAAAGGGCTTGCCATGGCTCTATAAAAGCATCTAATGCTAGAGATACATGGCATTATTTTGGACAATGTTGTGCAAAATCTGCGTTAAGTGGAAGGAAGCAGATTGAACCTTTCATTTTCATGGAAGAATTTTTTAGGTCTGTAGCAACAATGTCGACATTGACTGGACTAAATTGAGGATTAACTTTTTTCTTGGTCATGATATTGTCTGTGACTTGTGAGTCACTCTTACAAGGGGACCCGGGGAACCTAATATCGTGACGTGAAAAATATTAAGGCGACACATGCACTTGATATGAGGAACAACCAGGACCCTTCCGCTTCCCCTGTGTTGTGTCCCCCCCCCCCCACCTCCCCCTCGTACCCCGCACACCCAGCTGCATCCTTCTCCTCCAGAGAGATACCTCCCCACACTTCTCGATTCGCCACGGCAAGGAGCATATTTAAATAGTGAGACAATGGGTGCATGACGTTTCGCCATGATAATTATTTGATGTGAAGTTTAATACATTCTGTGGTATTATGACAAAGATAATGAAGGTGAGGTGGAATATGATCTTTGTAAGAAGGAGATGCTGTCATGCAAATGAATTACCATATGTTTAGGAATGCGATTGATCCTTGTCTTTTTCCTGTCAAATTTAACCCCAGGATATGCCGAATCTGCTTTGAATTGTATCCTAACTTTAGGCTCTGTCAATCTTTTTACAAGTGAAAGAGTTATAAGGAGGACTCGTTCACAGGAAATTTTTTGGTGGATTTTGGTGTAACTTTGTCCAAGAAATTAGTCAATGGCTTTTATACCTTGCATTGTGTCTTGTCTATCTTTTGGTGCCACCGGTACCGTTTTTTAACTAAAAAGGGATTTAAACAAGAGATCGCAGATGGTTAGTAAGATGGAGGAGTTCTATTCCAGCAAGGTGAAAAATATCTGACAGTTTGTGAGAGTTCTTTTGATGCATCCAAATCAAGTTTACTGGAGTTCCCCCTTTGAGTGCATGCTCTGAAAT
>JAGVVM010007159.1:0-34043 GCA_019149425.1 Psidium friedrichsthalianum
AAAGACAAATTCAATGTGCCTTGTTTTCTTATGCAACAAATAGAAGCGCATGGAAGCAAATTCGTAAATCAGCAGGAGTGTAAATAAGTGTTTGGAAACATATAAAATATCACGTAGTGACAAGGCCCAAGCAGTTCTTTCTCGTTAGAGTCAAATATTGTTTGCCAGTAAGTTTTACGGTTGTATTTTCCTTCATCCCTGATTGCAATAAATCTCCTAATATATGGAGGGAAAATTGTCCAAAAAAGTCTTAAACCTATTGCAATTTTGCTAATTTAGTCCTAAATCTTTTAGTGTCAATTAAGTTCTACTTATATTCATGTTTTGTCAGTTGAGTCCATCTGCAAATTTTGGCAAAAATTCGCTAACGTGGATGTTGGCCCCTACATAGCACGGTCAGTGTTGATGTAGATAATTTTCAATTATAGTTTTTTGAATTTTGAATTTTCTTTCTTCTCTTTCCCTTCTTTGCTTCTTTACTTTCTTTTTTTTTTCTTTTTTCTTTCTTCTTTTTCCCATTTTATTTTCACCGGTTATCGACAAGGAAGGCATTGGCGATGGAGAGAAAATGGGAAAAACAAAAAAAATAAAGGAAAAATTAAAGAGGAGAAGAGAAAAGGGAAAAAAACATAAAAAACAATAAAAGTAAAGAAGGAAAGAGAAGAAAAGAAATAAGGAAAAAGAAAATAATAAATAAATAATCCGAAAAAATTAGGATATAATTAAAAACTATCCACGTCATTGCCCGTCGTACCACATATGACAGTTGGCATTCACGTCAGTAATTTTCAGTTAAAATTGGCGAGTGAATTTAATTGGCAAAGCATGAAAATGTTGAGGACTATATAGACACAATTGAAATGTGAGGACCGAATTGATAAAAATGCAATAAATTTAAGACTTTTTAAATAATTTTCCCAATATTAGGACTTAGATTTATTGGGTTGCAAATAGAAACCTCATGGACACGTGAACTTAATTAGTAGTATGTGCGAGTAATGCCTTGGAATTGCGCCGGATACTAACAAGAACACGTGAAGATCCAATATAGAACTTCGAAGAGCAAGTTGTAAAAGACACTTCCTAAAATCAATTTAAACCAGCTGATGGCTTCAATGTACGCCGGGAACTACCGGAGGACAGTGTCAAAGAGGGGTTAGGACATTGATCTCAGGATAACGAGGGGAATACGAAGAACAAGGGCAAGCAAGATCTTTAGAATATCGCGAAATGGATTTTTTTTTTTTCCCCTTTCTTTCATTCGACTCTTTCTCTCTCAATTATATATTCCGTTGCTGCTTGTTCGATTCCAGACGGCATCACAATGGATATAAGCGACTTCAATTAATGGGCTCTTCAAAGTTCTTATTTTCGATTTTAATTAGTTTAAGTAGCGTCCAAGAGCACTTATTAACAAGAGTTTTCATTTTAATCACGCACAATGTTATCATTGTGGCTACCCACGATGTTAATGAATTGCTAGCGTCCGGTTCCGCAATAACTGCTCATAGGACTTGTCAAATGAAATCAGTCGTGCGGACTGGATCAATCATGACACCACCTATATTGACTAATTTACTTTGACTTACAATTTTATTTCCTTTGATATCTATAAGAGTGACAAATTTATTTTAACTTACATAACTCAAAAATAATATAATTCTAACTTTAGATATTTCATTAAATAAACAAAAATGAATTTTCCTTGTTTTCTTACTTTTCCCTTGAAATTACTTTACTTAATGTAAATAATCACTTTTAGCACATAAATTTTGCGAATAAAGGCCTATGAGCACCGACACACACGTAACATGCTATACGATACGATACAACATGACATGTCGACAAGTGATTTTCAAAAAGTAGAGAATTCCAATACATTAGGACACGTTTTTTAAATGTATATTTTTATATATACATGATAATTTTTATCATATATATAAAAATATTAACGGTGAATTTCTTTTTCTTTTTCTATCAATGATTCACGATAATATTTTTTTTGGATTTGCTAGATATATTAATTTTGAGATCGCTGGGTATATGACTTAAGTTTATATATATTTTTAATAAATTTACATTTTGACCCATAATTTATTGAAAATGCTTAGAATTAACCCGTGTATGTCAAAATGGCGTATCAAAATGCTGGACTCGTGTGTTGCTGGCGTATCTGGAGTGCTAAACACGTATTGATCCCATGCCAGATAGTATTGGACATGACATGAAGGCTTTCGAAGAGTATCGATGCTACATTAAAGGTTAAAAAAGTTATTGTGGTCATGTTAAACAAGGTCCACTATATTCATACAGGTCTATCTAATAGTATTAACGTTATTTAATAAGCGACAGAGATTTGACACATCAAATTTAAATTTTCTCCTCCACTTATTGGTTGTAATTTTATTGAACATGCAGTATAAAAAAAAAAAAAAGTTACCCCGACGTAAATTACCACGTCCTTTTCTTCGTAAGCCATTGAACGTTACATGAAAGACTATCCTAGCTTTAGCACCGTCCCCGGTATCAATACCGAATACCGCGTTTCTGCGTTTCCAAATGACTTAAAACAAGCGCTAGCATAAAAGGAACACTTCCATCGTTACGAAAAAAAAAAAAGGTTAAAACTCCGACCCAGCGATCAACGGATTCTACGTAAACAGTTAAATGTCTTTATAATCTTTATGATAAGGATGAACAAATAGCAAATAAAATGGTCATCTTGTTCTCACCCTCTTTTTTCGTTTGTCATAGACAAGAAGCACATATTCTAGACCTAATTTATCTTACAAATTCCGTGAACGTGCAAGTGAGCCGGTCGCTCAGGCAACGAAGCACCTTCCTCGGGGTTACTACATCGCCATCAGAAACACCTTATCCTCCACTGTGCATAGCTTTTTCTGACTCCACGCAGGAGCTCACTACTGTTTATTATTCAAAGCCAATCTTTCCAGGCCGGTGATCGAGACGAGCCTCTTCCTGCTCTCAGGAGCGGGGAGAAAGTATCAGCAACATACCGCCAACTTTTCCTGGTCAACCCAAGACCAGGATACTTTGAACAGTATCATCAGGACAACGTAAGGGGAAAAAAATTTGGTGATGACGTGGGCGGTAAGCCATCCGACGACTAGACCCGCAGAGACGGCAATGTGGAAGAAGACGACGACGACGACTGAACTTCTGGCTGTTCCAAGATTCGATTTTGATCGACGAGCGTATGTCTATCGACCAGTAATGCAATTAGGTGTGGGCCTAATAAAATCAAGGTGAAGTCCCCCATTGGGATGAATGGGAAGATATACAGATCGATCTGTACATGAGGGAAGTGGGCTCTAGTCATTTTTGCTGATCTTTGGTCACAAAAAGCCTAATTTGTGGCCAAGAAACCTCTAAGTCAACAACTAATTTTGGGTTTCCTGCGTAACTTCTTTTTCTTATTTGGGTTTCCTTGTTCAGGCTTTTGCCGTCCTATCGGTCTTCTCATATGGAAGAGGGCGTGGCGTTGAAGAGAGCGTTAAAATATGTGTAGCGGTATAAACTTTTAAATAAGCGGCTACACCCAGTGATTCAAATTTCTTTTTGTAAAAAGCTAGTGAAGATTGTGGCAGGTGGGGGATAAGTGTCACTATCTTTCTAAAACTTTATGTAAATGGAGCATGGATAATGCATGGTATGCTGCTCATTTAGTGCTCTCCATGGTCTTGAGATGACTAGATCAAAAGATGGTCAAAGAAAAGGCTTTCAGGAATCAGACATGCAAATAAACAGTTGACTTTGATTATCGAATTTTCCGAGGCTAGCTAAGCGAAAATGAGATTGCAAAGAAACTTCTTAAATGAAAATATATAATTGAAGCCGTCGAAAGGTAATCATGTCTTAAATTCACTATACTATTTCATTGTCTTCGACTAATTATTAGAAAAACAAACGTAATGATATTATAACATGTCGGTACGCGTGCGCATAAAAGAAAAATAATTGGAAAAATTTTTTTTGACCGTATTTTCATTCTTCCTCGATCGGATGAGTCCGACTTTTGCTTGGCAGTCACAGATACTGAATATCGCTAGAAAACAGGTAACCCATGGCTTAAATTTCCGATTAGAAGTTCTCTAGTAAAAAATTTCAAAAAACAAACGCTATATATAAGTCCACGCGAACGAACTTTTATCTTAGTTGAAGAAATAGGAAGCTCAAGTACAAAGCTTAAACCTTCGAATAGCTATCGCGACGCAACCTTATGAGATATTTTCATCGAAATTCATGGGCACCAATTATTTCAACACATGAGTACAGGAATGTTGTTACTTGTTCCAAATGTTGTCACATACTTCCTGCTACATAAATTATATGTCGTGGTCTAACCATAATGCCATCAAGTCATTGTCAACCAGTTTAGCTACAATCTCTAAAATACGTAAAATAAATAATTTTATTTGGCAATCCTTTCCTCAAATAACGGTCAGCTGCGGGAACCCCAACGGCGGGTGCGGGGACAGCGGCGACAGCGGGGGGACGTTGAACATCCCCTTCACTTCTCCCTCCAAGAACGACGTCCAGTTCGACGGGGTCAACGGTGCCTCCGTTCGGTACCCACCGGATTGCGGCGCCAACTTCTCTCTCTTGGCCATGGCTTCGGCCTCCTCCTCGCGGCGCCGCTTCTTGCGATCCCTGGAAGCCATAGCACGGACTTGCCGGCTTCGAGCGGGAAGTTGAGGATCGCCTTGGAGCCGCGGAGCCTGAAGGCGGCTCTGTCGTACGCCCTCGCCGCCTCGATGGGGGTGTCGTAGGTCCCGAGCCAGACGCGCGAGCCCTTCCGGTTCGGGTCCCGGATCTCCGCCGCGTACTTCCCCCACGGCCTCTGGCGGACTCCCCTGTAGCGGCGGTGGTCCTCCTCCGGCGCGGGCACGTCGACCTCCTCCGGCAACGCCCGGTCTCCATTGCCGAACTGGAGCCACTCCACCTTGTTGGGGAGCGCGATCTTCAGCGACGGCTTCCGGCTCGCTTGGCTCGAGCCGCCCTGCAGCGAGCTGCTGGCGGTCGAAACCAAAGGCTTCGATTCGAACTCGAAGAAGCCGCTCGACTCCCTGTTCGAGGAAAAGCTCGAAAACGATTCCGGAGCAGTGAGGTCGATGATCGGAGGTTTCGCCTCAAACTCGAAGAGGTCGGTGGGGTAGTGATTCGGAACCGAACTCAGATCAAAGTTGAACATATCAGAGCCGGGGAAGCAATCCAGCTCCGAGACGGCGATGGTCGACTGGGAGCACGGGTTCTGGGTGAGAACGGAGTCCGACCGCGAGTACCCGAGCTCAGGTTCCTTGCCAGCTCCATCGACCCAATGAGCCTCGGCGTGATTGAGGAAGCCACCCGGGTAAGCGGTGGCAACCGGAGATGACTCGCCGAGCAGGAGCTCCTTGATGAGCTGGAGCTTGTTGGAGACTTCGTTCGACGCAGTGGAGGAGGAGGACGACGACGCCATTTTCTCGACGAAAAGCTGTGTGTTCGACAGAGTGCGCGCGCCCGAGAGAGAGAGAGAGAGAGAGAGTGAGTGATGAACGCGAGAAACCTTTTTTGGTTTGGACCCTTCTTCTTCTTCGGAGAAGCTTTGGAAGCTCTGGAGAGTGGAGACTTGAGAGAGTTCGGAAAAGATGAAAAGGGGAGGGGGAGTATTTATAGCGCTCTTTCCCGGTAGGTTCTGACGAAAGGCACCGCTTTTAGTTCCTTCTCCTTCCTTCCAGCTATATTATATTCCCCCCCGTTCTTTGTTTCGAATCTTGACGCGGCCCCGTGGCATGGATTTTGCCGTAATCCCGATACCAAGAAAGATTATCCGAAACTGTATCGCGACGTGTCGAAGAAACTCTGCATTGTCTTTTTAACTCGAGACGTATTCGCGTTGCTTACGATAAAAGCTACAATACATTAAAAAGGACTTGGACGAACAAGATTTTCCATAGATTGCGGCGGACGTGGAAACGCCATAACAGTTCCTAGAAACCGAGCACCCTTTTCACAACCCTAGCTTTTGAAAGAATGCTATGTTGAACAATCCCAAAACCTCTTACATGCAAATATCGAGGATTCTGTTAAATTCATGCCTCGAGTTTGCATCGATTACGAATATGAATCAATCTGTTATATACGCAAGATTTGACCGCTGGGCATATGTTTAGCAATTACGTATGGTGAAGAATGTCTTGAAAGGAATTGGTGGGTCTCGGTCAAAGGGACATTAGTCGACTCTTATTAGAAGAAATTAAACTCTGCAAAGAACTTCTCTCGTCGAGCATAGGAGGGGCTCACTTAGGATAAAAGTTATATCTTCTTCTTTTTTTAAAGATTCGATAATGAATTGTGACCAACTTTTGATGTTCACAGAAATTTGAAATCTGAGTTCACCGTCTGGCCAGATACTAAATTTTGCTAGTCTATAATGATGCACATGTGAAAATCACTCTTTATTTAAGTTAATTTCAAAAGATCAAAACAATTTCCGAGCTATGTAGTTTTTCCTTATTTGCTCGAGAGTGTGTTGGGCTGTTCCTTCGTAGAATTGGTTATATAACAATCTTTGTGTGATATTAATGATCTATTTTGGGAAAAAAAAATAACGATCAATTATAAATCATTGTGGGGATCGATTTTTTAAAAGTTGTAGGTCACATTTCCAATCTGGACCGTTGGATCGCTCCTACTGTTGAAAGTCAAAAGCGGACCCCCCCATCCCCCCAATCAACGGGTCTGATTTGTTGGGAGCAGATAATTACCTCAGGTTTTGTCCTTTCTTGCACAAAGTTTCTATTCTACAGGGTCTCTCTCTCTGCATCTCTCTGCAATTCACATACTTACGTGGAAACTTCCCCCCCACCCCGAAAGAAGGGCAAGGTTTATCCAATGGATAATGTTATTGTATTGGAGGGAGAATCGATGAGCATTGGCCGATGATACTTTCTATGAGGACGAGGACAGAGGAGACAAAAGTTGAGGAGAAGGAACGTAGGATTTAGGCGTCAAGGAGGGGTTTTTCGGTTCACAAGGTAACCTGCCTTGGGATCAAAGCTATCCATTCCACGTTCTCATTCTGTTTCTAGAACGTCGAGAAAGCAAGAGAGATGCTGCCATTTAAGCACTACAACAAGCTGCAGGAGAAAAACAATTAAGGGTCGGATAATCGTGTGTCGAGGCTGGTTTGTTGGATGATGGGCTTTGTCTTGCTGCTGATCTTCCAATGGGGATGGACTCCATTGCAGCAGGTAACGTTCAAGGGTCGTTGAGGCTTCGTCTTCACCGGATCGACATTTTGGCGAGTCTTGGTTGTCTTGACCGAGAAAAATGTGAACATGGGGCCCTTGGGAATGTGGGGTTTGACTTGTTCAATGTGAAATGAAACGAGAGAGAGTGATGTTCCTTCTTCACTGAGGGTTTGAGGGTCTGAGACTTTTCCTTTTAAGCGTTTAAGCAGAATTATCCCCATGAAATCTCTGTCAAACTGCAGGGTAAAAGATGTGGAAGCTGGATGAAAGCTGCCTCTGCGACCAAGACAATGGGCAAACCAATGTTGTACAGACCAAAATTTCCAACTTGGTTCTTTCTCCTTTCGCTAGCGCAGAAGGTTCGAATGATGGGCTTTTTCGAAAATAGATTTAAATTTTTTTTTTACCAAATTAGGGTGAAATTTTTTTTTATTTACCGAAACAGGGCCCATGCGGCAATCTCAATGCCGCATGGGCCCATGTGTGGTTCCAGTTTTTTTTTTTTTTGAAATTTCGTATTTTTTTACTTATTTTTAATTATTTTATATTTATAACATTTATATTTATTAAAAACAAGCTTCAATTATCAACATAATTATCAATAATTAAAGCTTATTTTTATAACATAATTATCAATAATTAAAGCTTGTTTTTAATAAATATAAATGTTATAAATATAAAATAATTAAAAATAAGTAAAAAAAAATACGAAATTTAAAAAAAAATGCTGCCGCACGGGTCCTATGAATATTTTTTATTAATTATTTACGTGCTAACTAAATTAATTACATATATCTTAATAAATTTTTCAATTACTTATCGATAATTATGTTACAAAAATAAGCTTAAAAAAATTATATTTACAAAGTTACATAAATATAAATATTATAAATGTAAAAAATTAAAAACATATTTTTTTAGTTTCGTATTTTTTACGTGTTTTTTGCAGCACGGTTCTGTGTAGATTGGAAGTCGGCTAAAATCTAATCTAATGAAACATGTACTGTCTAATCAAGTCAAAGTGTCCAAAAACTTGAACCGAATAGAGAACGGAGGGTGCCGGCCGCACACAATTTTTATCTTAACAAATCCATCCGTGTCCCCTTTTTTTTTTTTTTTGCCCTTTTGCTAAGCTACAGAACCAGTCAGAGGCCAAGAAAAGATGATGGCTCTCTCTGTTGGAGCAATCTAGTGGAAAAAGAATGATTCTAATCCTTTTGTTTAGCTCGAGCACAAGCATGCCCCACCAAAAAAAAAACAAAGAAATGGCAGATATCATGTCTCGCCCTGGTCGGGTCCCCTCGTGGACTATAATAAGCCAAAGCAAAGCACTTTTCCTTGTCGGGCTCGCTCGTGCTCAGCGTTTGAAGAGCGATGGACAGGGAGAAGCGGTCAAAGGTCTCAGCTTTGTATTGATATATTTGCAGGTCTTTGGTCCATTTTCGAACATCCACCCTTCCTCAACTACTCCCCCCCACAATATTAAATGCAGACGGCCATTAGGGGAGAGGCGAAAACAGCTGAAGTCCAAGGATGAACCCAGTCCAAGAGCCAAGGCCAGTCTTAGCGACTGTCTTGTTTATTTGAGTAGTTAGCCGGCTCCTCAATTTGTTTCGGTGCAAACATTGACACAGTTTCACATACTTCAGAAAGAGACGAGAGGGAATTCTCAACAGGTTTGGATGGCATCCGCGTCGGATGATGGGCCATAGAACTTACGGAAAGGCGAGAACTTAATATAGGCGGAGTCCAAAGTTAGTACTTCGATGCAAAATAGCAGCGTGTTGCTCTACTTCCATTCTGGAAGATCATAAAGATTGTAGACATATAAGATGTGAGCCCTTTGTCGCTTCAGTTAGTGCTCATACTGCATCCATATTCTATGGCATTGCCGAAATCATCTCGATCGATTTGCAGGTCGGCCTCGTCTCAGTTCTCGACCGCCTCCCACTGTGTTTGCAACTCAGAAAAATTTGGATAGATGCAAGCAGATTGAGAGACTCTGGGAAATGAAAGCTGTCTGAGTTCTTGATACTAGCTTCTGGACGTACCCGTGTTTCGCCAACCAATAGCTTTCATTAACTTTCTCGATGCAAACTTCGGTGGCCCAGTATGCTAGCTGATGTCCGCCCTAGCAATTGGGTAACCCAATTGCTAGGGCGGACATCAGCATAGCAATACTGGGCCACCGAAGTTTGCATCGAGAAAGTTAATGAAAGCTATTGGTTGGCGAAACACGGGTACGTTCCAGAAGCTAGTAATCAAGAACTCAGACAGCTTTTCATTTCCCAGAGTCTCTCAATCTGCTTGCATCTATCCAAATTTTTCTGAGTTGAAAACACAGTGGGAGGCGGTCGAGAACTGAGACGAGGCCGACCTGCAAATCGATGGAGATGATTTTGGCAATGCCATAGAATATGGATGCAGTATGAGCACTAACTGAGCGACAAAGAGCTCACATCTTATATGTCTACAATCTTTATGATCTTCCAGAATGGAAGTAGAGCAACACGCTGCTATTTTGCATCGAAGTACTAACTTTGGACTCCGCCTATATTAAGTTCTCGCCTTTTCCGTAAGTTCTATGGCCCATCATCCGACGCGGATGCCATCCAAACCTGTTGAGAATTCCCTCTCGTCTCTTTCTGAAGTATGTGAAACTGTGTCAATGTTTGCACCGAAACAAATTGAGGAGCCGGCTAACTACTCAAATAAACAAGACAGTCGCTAAGACTGGCCTTGGCTCTTGGACTGGGTTCATCCTTGGACTTCAGCTGTTTTCGCCTCTCCCCTAATGGCCGTCTGCATTTAATATTGTGGGGGGGAGTCGTTGAGGAAGGGTGGATGTTCGAAAATGGACCAAAGACCTGCGAATATATAAATACAAAGCTGAGACCTTTGACCGCTTCTCCCTGTCCATCGCTCTTCAAACGCTGAGCACGAGCGAGCCCGACAAGGAAAAGTGCTTTTGCTTTGGCTTATTATAGTCCACGAGGGGACCCGACCAGGGCGAGAATGATATCTGCCATTTCTGTTTTTTTTTTTTGGTGGGGCATGCTTGTGCTCGAGCTAAACAAAAGGATTAGAATCATTCTTTTTCCACTAGATTGCTCCAACAGAGAAAGCCATCATCTTTTCTTGGCCTCTGACTGGTTCTGTAGCTTAGCAAAGGGCGAAAAAAAAAAAAAGGGGACACGGATGGATTTGTTAAGATAAAAATTGTGTGCGGCGGCACCCTCCGTTCTCTATTCGGTTCAAGTTTTTGGACACTTTGACTTGATTAGACAGTACATGTTTCATTAGATTAGATTTTAGCCGACTTCCAATCTACACAGAACCGTGCTGCAAAAAACACGTAAAAAATACGAAACTAAAAAAATATGTTTTAATTTTTTACATTTATAATATTTATATTTATGTAACTTTGTAAATATAATTTTTTTAAGCTTATTTTTGTAACATAATTATCGATAAGTAATTGAAAAATTTATTAAGATATATGTAATTAATTTAGTTAGCACGTAAATAATTAATAAAAAATATTCATAGGACCCGTGCGGCAGCATTTTTTTTTAAATTTCGTATTTTTTTTACTTATTTTTAATTATTTTATATTTATAACATTTATATTTATTAAAACAAGCTTTAATTATTGATAATTATGTTATCAAAATAAGCTTTAATTATTGATAATTATGTTGATAATTGAAGCTTGTTTTTAATAAATATAAATGTTATAAATATAAAATAATTAAAAATAAGTAAAAAAATACGAAATTTCAAAAAAAAAAAAACTGGAACCACACATGGGCCCATGCGGCATTGAGATTGCCGCATGGGCCCTGTTTTCGGTAAATAAAAAAAAATTCACCCTAATTTGGTAAAAAAAAAATTTAAATCTATTTTCGAAAAAGCCCATCATTCGAACCTTCTGCGCTAGCGAAAGGAGAAAGAACCAAGTTGGAAATTTTGGTCTGTACAACATTGGTTTGCCCATTGTCTTGGTCGCAGAGGCAGCTTTCATCCCAGCTTCCACATCTTTTACCCTGCAGTTTGACAGAGATTTCATGGGGATAATTCTGCTTAAACGCTTAAAAGGAAAAGTCTCAGACCCTCAAACCCTCAGTGAAGAAGGACATCACTCTCTCTCGTTTCATTTCACATTGAACAAGTCAAACCCCACATTCCCAAGGGCCCCATGTTCACATTTTTCTCGGTCAAGACAACCAAGACTCGCCAAATGTCGATCCGGTGAAGACGAAGCCTCAACGACCCTTGAACGTTACCTGCTGCAATGGAGTCCATCCCCATTGGAAGATCAGCAGCAAGACAAAGCCCATCATCCAACAAACCAGCCTCGACACACGATTATCCGACCCTTAATTGTTTTTCTCCTGCAGCTTGTTGTAGTGCTTAAATGGCAGCATCTCTCTTGCTTTCTCGACGTTCTAGAAACAGAATGAGAACGTGGAATGGATAGCTTTGATCCCAAGGCAGGTTACCTTGTGAACCGAAAAACCCCTCCTTGACGCCTAAATCCTACGTTCCTTCTCCTCAACTTTTTGTCTCCTCTGTCCTCGTCCTCATAGAAAGTATCATCGGCCAATGCTCATCGATTCTCCCTCCAATACAATAACATTATCCATTGGATAAACCTTGCCCTTCTTTCGGGGTGGGGGGGAAGTTTCCACGTAAGTATGTGAATTGCAGAGAGATGCAGAGAGAGAGACCCTGTAGAATAGAAACTTTGTGCAAGAAAGGACAAAACCTGAGGTAATTATCTGCTCCCAACAAATCAGACCCGTTGATTGGGGGATGGGGGGGTCCGCTTTTGACTTTCAACAGTAGGAGCGATCCAACGGTCCAGATTGGAAATGTGACCTACAACTTTTAAAAAATCGATCCCCACAATGATTTATAATTGATCGTTATTTTTTTTTCCCAAAATAGATCATTAATATCACACAAAGATTGTTATATAACCAATTCTACGAAGGAACAGCCCAACACACTCTCGAGCAAATAAGGAAAAACTACATAGCCGGAAATTGTTTTGATCTTTTGAAATTAACTTAAATAAAGAGTGATTTTCACATGTGCATCATTATAGACTAGCAAAATTTAGTATCTGGCCAGACGGTGAACTCAGATTTCAAATTTCTGTGAACATCAAAAGTTGGTCACAATTCATTATCGAATCTTTAAAAAAAAGAAGATATAACTTTTATCCTAAGTGAGCCCCTCCTATGCTCGACGAGAGAAGTTCTTTTGCAGAGTTTAATTTCTTCTAATAAGAGTCGACTAATGTCCCTTTGACCGAGACCCACCAATTCCTTTCAAGACATTCTTCACCATACGTAATTGCTAAACTATGCCCAGCGGTCAAATCTTGCGTATATAACAGATTGATTCATATTCGTAATCGATGCAAACTCGAGGCATGAATTTAACAGAATCCTCGATATTTGCATGTAAGAGGTTTTGGGATTGTTCAACATAGCATTCTTTCAAAAGCTAGGGTTGTGAAAAGGGTGCTCGGTTTCTAGGAACTGTTATGGCGTTTCCACGTCCGCCGCAATCTATGGAAAATCTTGTTCGTCCAAGTCCTTTTTAATGTATTGTAGCTTTTATCGTAAGCAACGCGAATACGTCTCGAGTTAAAAAGACAATGCAGAGTTTCTTCGACACGTCGCGATACAGTTTCGGATAATCTTTCTTGGTATCGGGATTACGGCAAAATCCATGCCACGGGGCCGCGTCAAGATTCGAAACAAAGAACGGGGGGGAATATAATATAGCTGGAAGGAAGGAGAAGGAACTAAAAGCGGTGCCTTTCGTCAGAACCTACCGGGAAAGAGCGCTATAAATACTCCCCCTCCCCTTTTCATCTTTTCCGAACTCTCTCAAGTCTCCACTCTCCAGAGCTTCCAAAGCTTCTCCGAAGAAGAAGAAGGGTCCAAACCAAAAAGGTTTCTCGCGTTCATCACTCACTCTCTCTCTCTCTCTCTCTTCTCTCGGGCGCGCGCACTCTGTCGAACACACAGCTTTTCGTCGAGAAAATGGCGTCGTCGTCCTCCTCCTCCACTGCGTCGAACGAAGTCTCCAACAAGCTCCAGCTCATCAAGGAGCTCCTGCTCGGCGAGTCATCTCCGGTTGCCACCGCTTACCCGGGTGGCTTCCTCAATCACGCCGAGGCTCATTGGGTCGATGGAGCTGGCAAGGAACCTGAGCTCGGGTACTCGCGGTCGGACTCCGTTCTCACCCAGAACCCGTGCTCCCAGTCGACCATCGCCGTCTCGGAGCTGGATTGCTTCCCCGGCTCTGATATGTTCAACTTTGATCTGAGTTCGGTTCCGAATCACTACCCCACCGACCTCTTCGAGTTTGAGGCGAAACCTCCGATCATCGACCTCACTGCTCCGGAATCGTTTTCGAGCTTTTCCTCGAACAGGGAGTCGAGCGGCTTCTTCGAGTTCGAATCGAAGCCTTTGGTTTCGACCGCCAGCAGCTCGCTGCAGGGCGGCTCGAGCCAAGCGAGCCGGAAGCCGTCGCTGAAGATCTCGCTCCCTAACAAGGTGGAGTGGCTCCAGTTTGGCAATGGAGACCGGGAGTTGCCGGAGGAGGTCGACGCGCCCGCGCCGGAGGAGGACCACCGCCGCTACAGGGGAGTCCGCCAGAGGCCGTGGGGGAAGTACGCGGCGGAGATCCGGGACCCGAACCGGAAGGGCTCGCGCGTCTGGCTCGGGACCTACGACACCCCCATCGAGGCGGCGAGGGCGTACGACAGAGCCGCCTTCAGGCTCCGCGGCTCCAAGGCGATCCTCAACTTCCCGCTCGAAGCCGGCAAGTCCGTGCCTATGGCTTCCAGGGATCGCAAGAAGCGGCGCCGCGAGGAGGAGGCCGAAGCCATGGCCAAGAGAGAGAAGTTGGCGCCGCAATCCGGTGGGTACCGAACGGAGGCACCGTTGACCCCGTCGAACTGGACGTCGTTCTTGGAGGGAGAAGTGAAGGGGATGTTCAACGTCCCCCCGCTGTCGCCGCTGTCCCCGCACCCGCCGTTGGGGTTCCCGCAGCTGACCGTTATTTGAGGAAAGGATTGCCAAATAAAATTATTTATTTTACGTATTTTAGAGATTGTAGCTAAACTGGTTGACAATGACTTGATGGCATTATGGTTAGACCACGACATATAATTTATGTAGCAGGAAGTATGTGACAACATTTGGAACAAGTAACAACATTCCTGTACTCATGTGTTGAAATAATTGGTGCCCATGAATTTCGATGAAAATATCTCATAAGGTTGCGTCGCGATAGCTATTCGAAGGTTTAAGCTTTGTACTTGAGCTTCCTATTTCTTCAACTAAGATAAAAGTTCGTTCGCGTGGACTTATATATAGCGTTTGTTTTTTGAAATTTTTTACTAGAGAACTTCTAATCGGAAATTTAAGCCATGGGTTACCTGTTTTCTAGCGATATTCAGTATCTGTGACTGCCAAGCAAAAGTCGGACTCATCCGATCGAGGAAGAATGAAAATACGGTCAAAAAAATTTTTCCAATTATTTTTTCTTTTATGCGCACGCGTACCGACATGTTATAATATCATTACGTTTGTTTTTCTAATAATTAGTCGAAGACAATGAAATAGTATAGTGAATTTAAGACATGATTACCTTTCGACGGCTTCAATTATATATTTTCATTTAAGAAGTTTCTTTGCAATCTCATTTTCGCTTAGCTAGCCTCGGAAAATTCGATAATCAAAGTCAACTGTTTATTTGCATGTCTGATTCCTGAAAGCCTTTTCTTTGACCATCTTTTGATCTAGTCATCTCAAGACCATGGAGAGCACTAAATGAGCAGCATACCATGCATTATCCATGCTCCATTTACATAAAGTTTTAGAAAGATAGTGACACTTATCCCCACCTGCCACAATCTTCACTAGCTTTTTACAAAAAGAAATTTGAATCACTGGGTGTAGCCGCTTATTTAAAAGTTTATACCGCTACACATATTTTAACGCTCTCTTCAACGCCACGCCCTCTTCCATATGAGAAGACCGATAGGACGGCAAAAGCCTGAACAAGGAAACCCAAATAAGAAAAAGAAGTTACGCAGGAAACCCTAAAATTAGTTGTTGACTTAGAGGTTTCTTGGCCACAAATTAGGCTTTTTGTGACCAAAGATCAGCAAAAATGACTAGAGCCCACTTCCCTCATGTACAGATCGATCTGTATATCTTCCCATTCATCCCAATGGGGGACTTCACCTTGATTTTATTAGGCCCACACTTAATTGCATTACTGGTCGATAGACATACGCTCGTCGATCAAAATCGAATCTTGGAACAGCCAGAAGTTCAGTCGTCGTCGTCGTCTTCTTCCACATTGCCGTCTCTGCGGGTCTAGTCGTCGGATGGCTTACCGTCCACGTCATCACCAAATTTTTTTCCCCTTACGTTGTCCTGATGATACTGTTCAAAGTATCCTGGTCTTGGGTTGACCAGGAAAAGTTGGCGGTATGTTGCTGATACTTTCTCCCCGCTCCTGAGAGCAGGAAGAGGCTCGTCTCGATCACCGGCCTGGAAAGATTGGCTTTGAATAATAAACAGTAGTGAGCTCCTGCGTGGAGTCAGAAAAGCTATGCACAGTGGAGGATAAGGTGTTTCTGATGGCGATGTAGTAACCCCGAGGAAGGTGCTTCGTTGCCTGAGCGACCGGCTCACTTGCACGTTCACGGAATTTGTAAGATAAATTAGGTCTAGAATATGTGCTTCTTGTCTATGACAAACGAAAAAAGAGGGTGAGAACAAGATGACCATTTTATTTGCTATTTGTTCATCCTTATCATAAAGATTATAAAGACATTTAACTGTTTACGTAGAATCCGTTGATCGCTGGGTCGGAGTTTTAACCTTTTTTTTTTTTCGTAACGATGGAAGTGTTCCTTTTATGCTAGCGCTTGTTTTAAGTCATTTGGAAACGCAGAAACGCGGTATTCGGTATTGATACCGGGGACGGTGCTAAAGCTAGGATAGTCTTTCATGTAACGTTCAATGGCTTACGAAGAAAAGGACGTGGTAATTTACGTCGGGGTAACTTTTTTTTTTTTTTATACTGCATGTTCAATAAATTACAACCAATAAGTGGAGGAGAAAATTTAAATTTGATGTGTCAAATCTCTGTCGCTTATTAAATACGTTAATACTATTAGATAGACCTGTATGAATATAGTGGACCTTGTTTAACATGACCACAATAACTTTTTTAACCTTTAATGTAGCATCGATACTCTTCGGGAGCCTTCATGTCATGTCCAATACTATCTGGCATGCGATCAATACGTGTTTAGCACTCCAGATACGCCAGCGACATACGAGTCCAGCATCTTGATACGCATTTTGACATACACGGGTTAATTCTAAGCATTTTCAATAAATTATGGGTCAAATGTAAATTTATTAAAAATATATATAAACTTAAGTCATATACCCAGCGATCCCAAAATTAATATATCTAGCCAATCCAAAAAAAATATAATCGTGAATCACTGATAGAAAAAGAAAAAGAAATTCACCGTTAATATTTTATATATACATGATAATTATCATGTATATATAAAAATATACATTTAAAAAACGTGTCCTAATGTGTTGGAATTCTCTACTTTTTGAAAATCACGTGTCGGCATGTTGTGTCGTGTCGTATCGTATAGCATGTTACGTGTTGTGTCAGTGCTCATAGGCCTTTATTCGCAAAATTTATGTGCTAAAAGTGATTATTTACATTAAGTAAAGTAATTTCAAGGGAAAAGTAAGAAAACAAGGAAAATTCATTTTTTGTTTATTTAATGAAATATCTAAAGTTAGAATATATATATATTTTAGTTATGTAAGTTAAAATAAATTTGTCAGTCTCATAGATATCAAAGGAAACAAAATTGTAAGTCAAAGTAAATTAGTCAATATAGGTGGTGTCATGATTGATCAAGTCCGCACGACTGATTTCATTTGACAAGTCGTATGAGCAGTTATTGCGGAACCGGACGCTAGCAATTCATTAACATCGTGGGTAGCCACAACGATAACATTTTGCGTGATTAAAAATGAAAAATCTTGTTAATAAGTGCTCTTTGGACGCTACTTAAACTAATTAAAATCGAAAATAAGAACTTTGAAGAGCCCATTAATTGAAGTCGCTTATATCCATTGTGATGCCGTCTGGAATCGAACAAGCAGCAACGGAATATATAATTGAGAGAGAAAGAGTCGAATGAAAGAAAGGGGAAAAAAAAAAAATCCATTTCGCGATATTCTAAAGATCTTGCTTGCCCTTGTTCTTCGTATTCCCCTCGTTATCCTGAGATCAATGTCCTAACCCCTCTTGACACTGTCCTCCGGAAGTTCCCGGCGTACATTGAAGCCATCAGCTGGTTTAAATTGATTTTAGGAAGTGTCTTTTACAACTTGCTCTTCGAAGTTCTATATTGGATCTTCACGTGTTCTTGTTAGTATCCGGCACAATTCCAAGGCATTACTCGCATATAGTACTAATTAAGTTCACGTGTCCATGAGGTTTCTATTTGCAACCCAATAAGTCTAAGTCCTAATATTGGGAAAATTATTTAAAAAGTCTTAAATTTATTGCATTTTTATCAATTCGGTCCTCACATTTCAATCGTGTCTATATAGTCCTAACATTTTCATGCTTTGCCAATTAAATTCAACCACCAATTTTAACTGAAAATTACTGACGTGGATGCCAACTGTCATATGTGGTACGACGGGCAATGACGTGGATAGTTTTTAATTATATCTTAATTTTTTTGGATTATTTATTTATTATTTTCTTTTTCCTTATTTTCTTTTCTTCTCTTTCCCTTCTTTACTTTTTATTGTTTTTTATGTTTTTTCCCTTTTCTCTTCTCCTCTTTAATTTTTCCTTTATTTTTTTTTGTTTTTCCCATTTTCCCTCTATCGCCAATGCCTTTCCTTGTCGATGGCCGGCGAAAATAAAATGGGAAAAAGAAGAAAGAAAAAGAAAAAAAAAAGAAAGTAAAGAAGCAAAGAAGGGAAAGAGAAGAAAGAAAAATGAAATATTCAAAAAACTATAATTGAAAATTATCTACATCAATACTGACCGTGCTACGTAGATAGCCAACATCCACGTTAGCGAATTTTTGCCAAAATTTTCGAGATGGACTCAATTGACAAAACATGAATATAAGTAGAACTTAATTGACACTAAAAGATTTAGGACTAAATTAGCAAAATTGCAATAGGTTTAAGACTTTTTGGACAATTTTCCCTCCATATATTAGGAGATTTATTTCAATCAGGGATGAAGGAAAATACAACCGTAAAACTTACTGGCAAACAATATTTGACTCTAACGAGAAAGAACTGCTTGGGCCTTGTCACTACGTGATATTTTATATGTTTCCAAACACTTATTTACACTCCTGCTGATTTACGAATTTTGCTTGGATGCGCTTCTATTTGTTGCATAAGAAAACAAGGCACATTGAATTTGTCTTTTGGCTCATAAAACAAAGTTCATTTACGAGATGATCTTCTTATACTTTTCTTACGAAATCATTGAAGATGAATGTTGATTTGATGCATACAACCTTTAGACCAAACATAGTGCACCAATTTAGTGATTGAGGAACGAACATGTGGGCGGACGATAGAGGTTGTACCTAGTCAATGAGTCGGATTGCTTTATGGGTTATCTTGTAAGCTCGAAGTAACCCTAAGTAAATACTTATGTCAATTTTGGTTGTACTCTTCTTTGGAAAATTATTGCTGGTATTATAGGTAGATCATACCTAGGCGACGGTATCTTAATGATTAATGGAGAATATGCTCACATGGACTAGGTGCACGAAATAAGTCTTTCCTGGCACGAAGCTGCTAGACTATTTTACAAGTTCCAAGTTTGTTGCTTAAATTGACTTTTCAACTCACGAGAAGAAAGTATCTGGACAATCGGTTTATTGCAGCTTTCTTTTGGAATAGGCACGACTAAAAAGTAGTTTAAGAATACTAATCTGAAGAATTAGTGGCCGAAGGACGTGTCAGCGCCATTTCCGAGAGATCGAAAGGGGCGGGACGATGATGGAAGTCGGGGTGGCAACTTTAAGTTTTAGGTTTGTCTCTTTTTTTCCTCGTCCTTTTTTTTGCTCTATCCACTAACCACAAGAGCCATCTAGAAAACAAAAGTGGGGCTTGAAGTACGATGCGATGCGTGAATTCTTTCTTATGTCTCGATAAGTCATGGCTGAATACAGTCTACTTAAGAGAGTGGTGTCCTATTGACCAAACGAAAAAGCTTGGAGGGTTCGTGTGCAAGGAAGATCTGTAGTCTACTCAGCAGCCCCTCTTGATTAAATTCTTATGAAAAGTCCATTCAAAACCCCATCTGGAAGGTTCATACTTTCCTGTTGAGGATGGAATTGCATGATAGGAGGCAGCACAGCTCGGAGGACCCGACTTCATACAACGATCACCATCACAGAGCAAAAGCGCATATGGAACGAAAGGGAGATATTGAGAAAATTACCAAAAAAATAAAAATCCTAAATCTATTGCAATTATATCAATTCAGTTCTAAACTTTTTTTTTTTTTCAATTCAGTCTATTTGACCTGCGAGCACTGATGTGAAATTTTCTTTGCTAATATCTTAATAGTTTTTTGAGTTATATATACTTATTTTCTTTAGTTTTTCTTTTTCTTTCCAAGATTTAGGGTCAGCGAGGGTGTCGCGCCCTCGCCGGCCCTAGACGAGATCTAATTGGCAGTCCTCCATGATGGCCTCGCCCAGGCCAATGGTCAGATCTAGTGAGGGTATCACGACCCTAAGTGAAGAAAAAAGATTATAAAAATTTGAAACAATTATTAAAATATTGTTTAAAAAGGTTCATGTTAGTGTCGGCCGGCCCAAATTGACTAAATTAGCACAAATACAAAAGATTAAGAACTGGATTGAAAAAAAATTATATTTAACACAATTGCAATATATTTAGAACTTTTTTGATAATTGTCCGAGAGACATTTGACTAACCCATATATAACCAAGTCAAATTAGACAAGTTAATGAGAAATAGTAGCCGGGATCCTTGGCAATCGTGTTTTTTATTCACCGTTGGTGTCCAAAAAGTTATTTTCCCATGTGATTTGTTAGTGCCATTATGATCTACTCCTAAGATGATATTTACATATCTGGATTAAATTCCACCGGCAAAATTTGTCTTAAAAGTTAATCGTTAGGAGTCGGAGCAATGAATGCGGTCAAAGGTTTCCGATAACTCTGCAGCATTATCCTCTTGACCGTAGTCAATACTGGGAAAATTAATACTTCGCCCGCCGCTAAGTCAAAGTCATCTCCGACGAAACCAAAAAAAGTCAAAGTCATCATGACATCCTTCTAATTTACAGATATAATGAAGGAAGTCATCGGTCAACCGGACATCGCAACTTAATTTTCAAGCTTGGTACTAACAGATTTCACATAGCTAGACCCAAAAAAGTGAATTAAAAAGCCACATAATCTCTATCCGTGGAGTGTGGTTGTGTATAAAATTATCCATGCAAGTGTCGATCGTGCCATATGATATATATGTTGACATTGTCAACCGTTACGTATAACATGATCATCATCATCATAGTGAGCAGACCAAAATTTATCGGGCAATACTAGACCTACTTGATTATCACTCTACGCTCAAGAGAAGTACAATAGGAGCAATGGTAGGAAACATTCATTTTATGATTCGTGATTCGACAAGATCGGGCATCAATATCATGATTATTGCTTTCCTAATATTGGTCAAAGATATTTGACTATGAGTAATATGAGCATATCGACGCAGTAAGATGTAAATTTGCAAATGAATCAATTCAGAAAAATTATCCAAAAAGTCCAAAACATATTGCACTTTTATCAATTTAGTCCTGAACCTTTTAATTTCGCTAATTAAGTCATAAACCTTTTCAATTTTTACCAATTGAATCTATCCAATTAATTTTTCATAGGAAATCATGGCGTAGATATCGGTTGTCCCAGTGGACAGTTGGTGCTGACGTGAATAATTTTTAATAATAACTTAACATTTTTTGATTTTTGATTTTATTTTTCTGGTTTCCATTTTGAAAAAATAAAAAGGAAAAAAGAAAAGAGTAAAGAGTAAAGAAAGAAACCAGAAAAAGAATAAATAAATAAAGAATTAAAATGTTAAAATATTTTGAAAATTTGTCCACATCCAATGTCATTGATTTTCGACCAAAATTGGTAGGATGAACTCAATGGGCAAAGCTTGAAAAGGTTTAAGATTCAATTAATAAAATTAAAAAATTATAATCGAAAAGTGTAATAGATTTAGGATTTCTTAGGCAGTTTTCTTGAAGCTATTCCTAATGCCGTGCATCTCACGTCCTCCCCGCGTTTGAAGCTGTATTTATTATTTTTTCGATTTTCACATAAGGCCGCCCTCTTCCTCAATCAAATATCGGGCACGAATTTTTTTTACCAATTCAACCGTAAATCGATCTTCGACCCCCCAAAAAAAAATGTACGTCGATGAGGCCTTTCGTGTGAGGCAGTTTCTTTGCAATCTCATTTTCACGTAGCCATCCTCGGAGAACTCCATAATCAAAGTCAACTGTGTATTTGCAGTTGCATGGAGTTTTAGAAAGATAGTGACCGAAAGCTTGTCCTCCATCTTCCACGATCTTCACTTTCTTTCTACAGAAAGTATGTTTCCATCATATAATGTGGCCACTTGCTCGAGAAGCATTTCGTTCGACACATTTTAGCGCCCATCGACAAGACCGCGGAAACCTGGGCAACAAAGGAAAATTCTGCGAAGAGTTTGAACGAGGAACCCTAGGATTGGGTTGTTGACCGGAGGTTTCTTGACCACAATTTAGGCTTTTTGTGACGATAGACCAGCAAAAATTATACGGAGCAATTGTCACCAATATCTGCTTCACCAGTTCATCCCAATGGCCGCCATCACCTTCATCTTATTCAGTGGTCGAGTCTGGAACTCAGTCGTTGTCCTCTCCATCCACATTGTCGTCTCTGCGAGTCTAGTCGTCGCATTCCCCCGCCTCGTCCTGATGGTTGGCTTCATACTGTTCAAAGTTTCCTGGTCTTGGGTTGACCAGGACTCGTTGGGGGTCTGCTGCAAATACTTTTCTCCCTGGTCCGAGAGCAAGATGAAGGTCGTCTCCATCACTAGCTTGGAAAGATTGAGTTTAAGGTTCCGTTGGTTTCGCGAAAAGCAACACCGAAAAATGTTATCATTTCTGAAACATCACTTCCGGAGAACATCGTCAAGAAATATCACAGTTTTCGCCTAACGAATGAAGCCTAAATATAAAGCGAATTGTCAAAACAGTAGAGAATTTCTGCGTGGAGTCAAGACGGGGTTATAGCAACCCCGACGAAGGTGCTCCGTTGCGTAAGAGACCAGCTCGCCCTGCATGTTCACGGAACTCGTATGATCATTAGGGTAGATTATCTGTTTTTTTTGTCGATGACAACCAAACAAAAGAGCGAGTACAGAGATGACCATTTTATCAATCGTGTACCCTTATCGCAAAGAAAAATGTCGTGTAAAGAAACCATTGATCGTTGATCGAAATTTAACTTTTATTTTTTCTTTTTTCAGTAACGATGAAGTGATAGTTTTATTTGACTCGTGTTTGTCATTTGAAAAGGCAACAACGCGAAAGCTAATAATTTTTTAAAAAATTATGAACGTATCTGAAGTTAAAACATTTTTTGAGTTATTTAAGCTAGAATAAATTTGTCAGTATATTGCACCATATGTGCTGTCGTCATAAATATTGAAGGGGGGCAAAAAGTTGCAAGTCGAAGTAAAGTGATCAATATAGGTTTTGTCATGATTAATTCGTTCGTACACCTGAAATTCGTTAATATCACGGGGTAGAGACAATATTGACCTTGACCATGGTGAAGATGAAGGATTGCTAATAGGTGCTCAAGACATAAGCTAAATTAATGGAAAAAAATTACAACAAAATCCTACACCTGTTGTAATTGTATCAATTCAGTTCTTAATTTTTTTTTTTTCCAGTTCAGTCATAAATCTCTTGCAATTATATCAATTCAATCCATTCAGCCAATTTGACCGATTAGAGCTGACATGAAAGCCGACCAGCGTCGGCTGTTTGGTGATATAATATTTTAATACTTTTTTGGTTTTTTTATTATTTGATTTTTTTAATTTTTTCTTTTTTTTTTCTCTTTCCTCTTTTTCTTCTTTCACATTAGTGCCAACCATTCAAAATTGGCCAAATATACAAAATTGGCACAATTGTAAAAGATTTAGGACTGAATTGATAAAAAAAAAATTTAAAACTGAATTTGCACAATTGCAATAGGTTTATGAATTTTTTTTATAATTAAAATTGGAAATAAGAATTTTCAAGAATTTTCCCCTAAACTATTTTTTGACCACGAAAAATTCTAAACTGCTGCAGATATGACAAAATTTACCCGAAAAATTATTTTTTGACCATCAAAAACCTAAATTTGTATATCTATGGCAAATCTACCCTAAATTAATTTGTTTTACCATGAAAACCATTACACATGTGATAAATTTACCCTTCGTTAAATTGAGTTAATACCACATAACCTTAAATTGATACACTTGTGATAATAAATGTAAAAACCCCCCCAAATTGGTATCCTCGTGAACTGTCATGTGTCATCCAACTGAGCAATTTGACGTTAATTTAATGAAAACTAACGAATGGTTAAATTTATCCCAAATGTACCAATTTGGGTAAATTTGTCATAAGTGTACTAATTTGAGATTTTTTATGGTCAAAAGATAGTTGGAATAAATTTATCACATGTATACCAATTTGAATTTTTTCGTGGCATTACTCCTAAATTTTGTTAACATGTGCTCTCACAAGTTAAAATATTTCGTGTACTGGGTCAAAGAGGGGAGGGGACATGAATCTCGGGGTTACAAGACGAATAATATGAACTATAAAGACAAGCAAGATTTTGGAATCTCGCGAAGGGAATTTTCTAATTTTCCTGGTGAATGGTTTCTGCCAAACCCGTTAATGCAGATTTCGCAATTAATTACAAGCTACAATCCAATTAGTCAATGTCTTTCTCTTTTAAACAAAAGTATCCTCCCTCATTGACTCTCTCTCAACTAGACTAGTAGGTTGCTCGGTGTTTTGATTCCAAACGGCACTATAATGAATAAAACCCTAGTTCTTTACACGTGCAGTCCTACAAGTTAAAGTTGAGGTTTTATTGTATAATTGTGATGATTGCAAAAAAAAATCAATACCATGTTGTATGATTAGCTAATTCAATCTAAATCTTTTAATTGCGATAATTTAGTCCCGATTTTTTTGATGATTTTTCAAGTTGATTGTAAAGCCTTCTATTATGTTAATTAGCTTTAAACCTTTTGGCGATTCAACAATTTAGTCATTCCAAGCCGAAAATCATTGATGTGGATGCCGCCGTCCTGCATGGCATGGCTAATAGCCAGCCGACATTGATGTGAATAATTTTTACAATTACTTTTAAGATATTTTTGTTTTTTTAAATATTTTTTATTTTTCTTTTATTTCTTCATGTTTTCCAACTCTAGGCTAGTGGTCCTTGCCTAGAGGCAAGGGCTTCTGCATCTCATCGGCCATAGGCAAGGCCACGATACCCTCGCTCAGACCAAGTGAGGGTCACCGACTTAGATTTGGAAAGAAGAAGAAGAAAACAAGGAAAGAAAAAGGAAAAAATTAATATTTAAAATTATAAAAATTGTTCACTCACCACTAATCATACCATATGGACGGGCCAAATTGACTAGGCCACCATGTCGGCGAGAAACTTGCTGAGAAACTTGTAGTTAATCACATGAAAAGTAGGAAACCATGGTAAGAAAACTGGTGCGTTAGCCTCTGCCTATAGGGCCAAACATACTTCAAGGGTAAAGCCTAGTATATTTCAACGTATACATTCAATGAAAATCACAATTGCCTAAATCAATTTTAAGGTAATCTTCTTATGTTATTCTTCGGCAATCATTGATGACCTAGATCAATGTTGATTCAATGCGTGCAGCCCCTAGGCAAACAAAGTGATCATGTGGCGATTGAGGAATGAACATGTGGGCGGATGATGTCGGTCATACCGGTCCATGAGTTAACTTGCTTATGGGTCATTTTGTAGCTCAGAGTAACCCTAAGTAAATACTTATGGTAATTTCCTTATACTTGATCTTTGAAAATTATTGCTAGCATCATAGGTAAATCATACTAGACAACGGTTTGTTAGTGATTAATTAAAGAATACTTTAATGTGGACTAGGTGCACTGAACGAGTCTTAGCTGGCGTGAAGCTGCTAAAATCTGAATAATCGGTTTATGCAGCTTTCTTTTGAATGGGCAAAGACTATACAGTTTAAGAATATACTAATGTCAAGAATCTGTGGCCGAACGACGCTCTCAAGCACCGTATTCGAGGAGATCAAGGGGTGGGACAACGATGGAAGACATGCGGCAACTTAAGTTTAGGATTTGTCTTTTTTTTTTTTTTTATCGAAGGTGTCCGAGCCCAACGTCCGTACGAATCGCGCACCTTGACTAATCCTCCGAGAGGGCATAATTGTATTAATAAAATTATTTCTTTCTCTCCTCGTAATTCTATAAATGTATTAATAACATTGTTACCTTAGTTAATCCTAACGGCATATGTCATTGGCCTGTTAAATATATCAGTCAACTCTCAGAAAATGCGGGCTCCTCGCCTATTCTTGTATATGGGTGTGACCATTTTCGAGTGACCAAATATACGAAAAACCTCGTCAGGTTCGAAAGTGTTAACATGCACCGAATTTGCAGGCATTTAAATAGTTTTTTTTTTTGGGTAAAGTGCAGGCATTAAAATAGTTCCATACCATTACTACAACTAATTAAAACTAGCTGTCCCCAATGTTATTTTGTATAGACTCCAATCTAGAAATACTTTGCTTGTAAACGCGGAAAATACCCGAAGACTTAGTATGCATATTCGAAGTAGAACAAGAGTTGCCTCTACGAGGCGACACGCGCATTAATACCTTCTTCTTCTACTTTTCTAATACGTCATGCATGAATTTGGTAAACTTCGTAGAATCACATCCTACCAATCGAACGAAAATTCAGAGTCTTCAGGTACAAGGGAGCTCGTTAGTTTTTCAGCAGGCCCTCCTAATTAAATTCTTATGAAAAGGTCAATTTGAGACACCACATGTGAGATTTATATTTTCCTGGGGAGAAGAGGATTAGATAGGAGGAAGCAGAGTCAAAGGACCTGACTTCCATACAACGATCACCATCACTATAGCAAAAATGCATATATTATAACATAAGGGTGAGACATTTGACTAATCCAGGATGTTAATCAATCAAACTAGACAACTCTTAGGGAGCTAGAGTAGCCGTGATCTCTGGCAATTATGTTTTCTAATCGTTGCCGGTCTAAACATTTTAATTTTGTTAATATGATTTGTTAACGCAAGTTTTCAACATGATTTGTGGCATCTTTTGATTAAATATCATCCACAAATAGTAAATAGTTTTCGTTACATGAACAGTTTTTGAATATCGTTAAGAAACGCCCGAGAAATAACGAGCAATTTTTTATAATTAAGGATGAGCAAAATAACAGGTCACTGTGATGATAATTAGATCATCTGTCGCAGTCGAAGGATTCCGTGGAAGATGGATCTCTGACCCTGGAACGAGATACCTCCTGACGCCGTCAGTACAAGGAAGATTAGTTGATGTCTCATGCTGCTAAGTCAAAGTCATCATGACATCCACCTTATTTTTTGCAAAAGATGCCAAAGCAAGTCATCGGTCGTTGGTCACACTAACGTATTTTACACATCTAAACCCTAAAAAGTTGTAAGAAAAGCACATAATCGGTGCCTCGTGGGCTGCGGTTGACGTAGGTTTTGATGGTTTCTTGGTGGTACTAATGTCATTGCTTGAAGTAACCGAAACATCTTGAAAACGACCGTGAAGTTGAAGGAACTAGATTTTATATTTTAGGGTTTTTATTATACATCACTGAAGTTCAAAAACTATTGAGTTAAGAGACAGTGGAATCACCTGAATGTTGACCAACTTTTACAAAGCAAGAACTCAGAGACTTTCACCAATCAAACCCGAAGAAAGCTTCTCTCACTGATTTTCGAGTCAAGAATTAGGGTTTAACGTTTAGGGTACCATCTTTTCTTCAAAAGAATAAATAGTTATACATGGATTCACGATGTATATAGCATATACGTTGATATTGCCGACCCTTGCCTATAGAATAGGCTGAGAAAGAAAGAGTAGAAACAAAATCAATTGTATTTTTATAACAAATTTTAAAGATTTCTAATATACTTATCCTTTTATTTTATTATAACATAGCATAGCAAACAACCCATGTTAAATGGCACTTGATTAGAACAAACTAGTGGGAGTAATCTTTTGTGCTCGTTACATGGTATTCTATGCTACCACTAAAAAGTCATTTGGCATTTTTTCCCATGACAAATACAATATCATTTTTTCCATGACAAATACAATATCGAGATATACTAACACATATCATACTCACCAAATCATGTCAAGCCTCTATTTATTACTATAGAATTTTGCTGCGAGAACTTGCTAAGGACTAAAAATTACAATGATAAAGATATAACTTAAAATGATATTCCACGCCGTAGTTGAAAATCATACAACAAGTTTGATCCTTGTCCTATCAAAATGAAAGGGAACATTTACATGGGATAGGACTTGCCAAAAGATCATTTTCAATCAAAATGAATCTCAATTACGTTTTTTAATTAACCGATCAATTAGATATGATTATCCTACAGTTGACTATGTGGATATTTGCTGACTGGGAAAGTTAGAGCCGTCGATCCCATTGATGCCACACTCGGAGGAATTTTCGTGCACGTATGCCCATGGATAAAAACCTCCTCCAACACCAATCATTTGGTCAAAATTCGTCAAATTCAAACTGCATTGACTTGCCAAAAGATCATTTTCCAATCAAAATGACTCTCAATTACCTTTTGAATCAACCAATCAATTCCATATGATTATCCTACGGCTGACCACAGTGAATATTTGCTGACTTGGAAAGTTAAGAGTCGTCGGTCCCATCGGTGTCACGGAATTTTCGTGCACGTATGCCACTGGATAAAAACCTCAGTCAACACCCGTCATTTGGTCAAAATTCGTCCAAAATTCGAACTCCGTTGACCAAAAAAGAAGGGATGGCCCATTGTCTTCCAACTTTGACCGGCCACTCAATTGGGCTGTTGGCAGGTTCACAAGCACAGGCCTTGGTACAAGGTCCACCAGATATTTATTTGGGCTGGATTTTAATGAATCGACCCGGATAATTACCAGGAGCATATGATAAAAAAATATATTCCCCAAATGCTTTTTTTTTTTTCGATCGAACCCAAATGGTGTTAGAATCGTCCTTCTTTATCATTTTATTACGATTGAAACTTAGTTTCCATTTTAATCACATAATTGCAATGCCATCTCTGAAATGTTTGCTTTTAGTTATAGTTTTTTCTTTCTTCCATCGAAAGCATATTTCGCTGTAGATAGAATCTCGATGAGACTCTGTAACTGGTCATAATTAAGCTACCTGTGCTCAGGATTGGTGAAATACCTCAGTTCTTGTGATTTTAAGCATAGTTTGTTAGGTATAATTTAATTTGTTTTCATTTTCTAGATTTTCTTCGTAATAATTTTTGTAATATTCTCCTGGGGTGGTTAAAATGTAGGTTATAATTTTACTTTTTACTCTCCTTTTTTACAATTTTTTAAGAAACTTTTTGATACATTTTTTTAAATGTAATTATGATTTTATGATGTAGTTTCTAATTATTTCTGCTTGATTACGTTTTTAGTATGATGTTTGCTATTTTCAATTTGATTATGCTTTGATATTTCTAATATGAATTATGCCGATAGTTTTTTATTATCTTCTCTTCATAAATTTGGTTACAGCTCCCTTTGTTTCAACAATAATGCGCCACCCAAGTACAAGGAGATGACCTGATCAAATTCTTCATAAGCAACTCGATCCTCCTCATGATGCGTAATTTTGGTCACTTTATATTATTGGGAACAATTATATCATTTTCCACTTATGATTTATCAAGTTTACTAACAAATGCTCTTTCTTAGGATTTGTTGAGGTTCGCATCATGCACAAATGACTCGGGATTTTGTAGCATTGTCCTAAGTTATCTCTATCCCTATCGGGATGCCTTTGAGAGTTTTGGCTTGGGGACTCGCTAGGAATGGCTCGGCCTATCCATTGAACCCTTTCTAGTGGGTCTTGGTGCTCGCCCATGTTTTCTTCTCGGCACACGGCGACTTCTCAGCTTGTGCCTTTTTCGGGAAACATGGAGACTGATATTGGCATGTGTCCCTAATGACATAGTACCTTTTTGTAATCTTGATAAAGCCAATTAGAAGAGAAGATAGTGCCCTTTCATGCAAAAGTCAAACATGCTGTCACTTAATTAGATGAGGTTAAGAAAAACAATAGATTAGATGAGGTTGTTCTTGTCTGATTTGCTTGCTCTCCATAATAATTTAACACTATGCTGGAAGATAATTCTTTTCCCCCTTTTGATAAAGGTTCCGCTTGGCGTCACGACCCTGGCTCCTCTCCGAGATTTTCCGGATCCCAAGGGAGTTAATAGACGCTAGCCCGTTTTGAGATCTGGGCTTAGCTCGTGCCCTCCCAGGCCTATACCAAATCGTGTCAAGGAAAGTTTTTTAAATCAAGGTCGACCTTAGTGTGGTCGGGTGACATGTGAATGGTGTGCATGCCATCCGGAGTCGCCACCAATCAATTTGTTGGAGGGTATGATTGAAACCCTATCCGAACGATTGAAAGAATTCGTTCGATTTCTACAAAACCAGAGATCTAGATTCGGAGTATTTTAGTTACGTCAATATTGCTATTGACGCCCTTTCAGTACCTAAGTTGAGTGATTTTTATCTTAAGGATCATGCAGATGTTTTTCTGGATGGGGGGAAGTCCTAAAGATCTAAGGGATTCATACGAGTGAGAAAGCTAACCTATCAACCACAATCATAAGAAATAATTGCACAATCAATTAAAGAATCACATCAGAACAAACCAAGTAGTTCCTAGAGGGGTCTTAGGACCCTAGAGGAAATTGCCAGCCATCTCGGAGTGATTTAAAAAAAATTCGGGTCAAGTTTTGCTAGAGGGGCCACAAGATGATTGTTCCTAAGGCTCGGAGGTCAAAATGTGAAAAGGGGGTCATACCAATTGAGTATAGCTTTTCCTTAATTTTTTAGAATTTTGAAAATTTTTCTGGATTTTTTCATTTTTTGAATTTTCCTGAATTTTTCTAATTTTTTTTTATAATTTTCTAAGAATTTTTTTTATTTTTTTTGGGTAATTTTGGGATTTTTGGTCTTTTCTAGGATTTTCCTATTTTCCATAATTTTAGAATTTTGTCTGGAATTTGTGTGATTTATTATTCTTATTATTTCTTTTCCTGAAATTTCCTAATGTTCTAGCATTGTTTTTGAATTTTTTTATATTGGTATTTTAATTCACTTATTTATTTAAAATTCCCCCTCATTTTTTGAAATTTTTTTATATTTTTCTAAAAAAAATTTATGATTTTTTTTATGTTTTTTTATTTATTTTTCTATTTTTATTTTATTCTTTTCCCACTATTCCTAATTTTTGAATTTTCTAATGTTTTCTAAAAATTTTATGCTTTTCCTGCGATTTCCTAATTTTTTTTTATTTTTTATTATTTTCTAGATTTTTCTAATTTTTTTTGTATTTTCCCCTTATTTTTTTATCTTTATTTATTTATTTATTTTATTTATTTATTATTATTATTATTATTATTATTATTATTATTTATTTTTGTGATGCAATTTTTCCGGGCCCGTTGTCGGGTTTGACCCGGCCCGTTTTGATCGAGGACCCGCGTTCAAATCCTTGACCCAAAACGACGCAGTTTTAACTTTTTTTTAGTTTTTCCTATTTTTTGATTTTTTAATTTGATTTTTATTTGAATTTTTTTTTTGATCTTAGGTGTTTTTTTTTTTAATATTTCCTGCTTCTGATTTACGGATCGGGTCGGGTTGACCCGCCTAATGCCAGACCGACCCAAGCCCAAATGGATCCACCCAGTAGTGAAACGACGAAGTTTTGGACAGATTTTTTGAAATTTTGAATTAATTTATTTATTTATTTTATTATTCCCACCTAGATTCAATCCAACTGACCAGCCTCCCACGTGAATTCAATCAAACCGTCTATCTCCTATACTTAACCTACGGCCGAGATTAGATTATACAACTAACTCTTAACCGCTCGTTTTCTTTTTATTTTAAGAATTCGAATAAACATTTTATCCCTTAGGAAATTCACGATCGTGACATATGCATGTTCTCAGCCGTACGCTCCCAATTTTGTTCTATAGCCCATCCAATTAGAACGATTGAGCTGACGTGGCCGTCTGACGTGCCACTTCGACGCCACGTCATCATTGACCAGTCAACAAAGGTTGACCAAGTTAATGTTTAATCGGGGAAGACGACCGGGAAGTTCGGTCCCGATGGGCCGCTGGAACCTCGCCGGAACGTCTAAATCAGGCTCAAATCTACACAAACCCCTGGATTCACTATCTTGAAAGAGATTTCTGATCCTATTTACCAGAAGCCTGTTTATACCATTTTCTAGCCTAGGAAACCCACATAAATCTGCTCTAACCATGGCAGGCGAAGAATTCTGATCGGACGGATCATTGAAGTTCACGAACAACACCGCCTGAACGAACAGCATATTCCTCAAGCGAGCAGCACATAGTCCTAATAGACTACTTGCGTCCTCTTCGGCTTTATCTCCGCGTCGAGGTTGAGCATGTTAGCTAGCGACCGAACTCGGGTTTGAGGTGGGTAATTGGCCAGACGGTTTCAATTGCAATGAAAGAAACTTCGAGGGAAGTGGCAAGGGTACGATCTAGTGTGGAGAAGTGGCAATTACAACACCCTTGTCATTTCGTGATACGTCGTCTAGTAATTAATCTTGGGAAAATCCAGCAGGATTTAAATCCGTCTCAATCTCGCACGTGACGGCTCGCAGCTGGCTAGGCAAGAATGGGCCAATCTTACACAGGTAGGGTCTGTGGTGGTATGATTGGGCGATGAAAACTTTGCGCGCTGCGAACTTCATGAGCTTCCTAGATGCCTTTAGGGATACCTTTGGGCGGGTGGTAGTGTCCGTATGAGCTTCGAGTTTATCGGTGTGGCTTCCTCTGGATTTGTGCCTGAAATCAGTCTTTGAAGCTCTCAGGTTTTCTCTAATGGCCGCGCCTCAAAAAACCCCTTATCTCCACTTGGGAATCTGTCCTTTTTAAACTGCTTTCCGTGCCATATCCCCCCTGCAATCTCTCCCTCCAAATCTCCTCACCAGAATGGAGATGCTTTTTCATTTGATTCATGCCTAAAATCTCTGTGAATCCTCCCTTACCCTCAACCAAAACCTCTTCTCCTTTGAAAACCGTGCGCACGTAGGAACTGTGTCTGAGGAAGAATGATGATAGTCGGGTCGGGTTGAGGTCGGATCTAGTTCGACTCCGACTGCCCGAAGCGCCATTTTCTCCAAATTACCCTGCCTAGACCCATAATTTCTCGAATTAAATCTCAAAATTGAATTCTATGACACGAATACTTAGGAACATGATTTTACATGCATGAATCCCAGAATGGACTCCGTACAGACCCAATTAGTTAAATTTGACCCGTGGCCTATTTTGCAAAATCCAAAGTCATAATGGCCTTTTTTGCAAAACTTGACGCCACCAATGGATTCAGAAGGTCAAATCTAGGGGGGGACGTCGCCCCATTTTCAATTCAGTCCCTAGAAATTTTTAATATTCATTTTAGTGTGAGTTTTAGGGTGGGGGACTAATTTGAAATCAGGACAAATTGCTATCTGGTCCTATTCTCGCGAATTGGAACAATTCTCGGAGTACTTGTGGACTGATTTTTAATTTTTTAAGAAATAGAGGATGATGACACTGCTCCAAAAATGCAAAAATTAAATTGCTAGCCAGCTAAAATTGAAATTTCTCTGGAAATTATTTATAAATATCACAAGAAATGAAATTAACAAAGAAATCACTAGATTCGCGGATTGAATTTTTTCAAAATTTTATTCAGCAAAAATGAAGAGAAATAAAAATAAAAATATTGACTAGTTTTTTGGCAATTTTCTGGCCTCAAAATGCTATTTTTTGTTTTATTAATTTCTTCCATTATTTTCCTAATTTCTGTAAATATTTAAAAATGACAAAAATAAGGTGTCGGAAATTATTTTTTGGGATTCAAAATTAGGTTTTCCTGGCTAGGTGCTAATGTCCCCAACTGTTATTTTTCAATTTTTCTCATTGTTTTTCATTGATTTTTTACTGAATTTTTTGAAAATAAAATGCAGAAAAATATGGACAATAAGGAATTATTTTTTTGTCTCAAAATTGGTTCCCTAGGCTAGGCCAAGGTTCCGCCAAATTGATTTTTTCAATTTTCTTATTTTTTATTGATTTTTTTTATGAATTTTTGAAACTAAAAATGCCTAAAAAATACAAAAATAAGGAAATTATTTTTTTGCTCAAAATTGGTTTGCCCTAATTAGCGCATTTGGCTGAGGTT
>JAGVVM010007160.1:0-25504 GCA_019149425.1 Psidium friedrichsthalianum
AATTAATTTTATGAAAGAAATAATTTTTTAAATAACTCTAAGACTATTTTTAGAGTAAACAGAATACTCAACAGAGAAAATGAAGTTTCACCATAAAACAATTACGTAACCAAATGGATTTTTGCGCTAAAGTTACATCACTAGATAGATTTTTGCTCTAAAGTGTTTATCATGTGCATTCTAAATTACTTACATATGAAATTTCCTTAAAAGAATGGAAGAACAAATGGGGAAGGATGAGATTCAGAAGTCGAATCAAAAGTTGCAAGAAAAAAAATTCTGAAAAGGAGTGTTTTTTTTATCAATTTTTACTTCTACTGTATATAACGGATTATCTCTTTACAAAGTGATGAAAAATAATTCTGATGGTCAAGAGAAGATAGAGTAAGGTCTTGATGAGGGTTTGATTACAAGTTAATAATTTAGGAGATTAATATAATATTTCATTGAGGACTAATATTGGGTTTCGTACACAAACCACAATGAAGTAAGCGTAAAGAGGAAAAAAAAAGAGAAAATCGATTGATCCTAATTCACTCTTAAACTAGGATTATGTTTCACATATGATTCATTATAATTAGAACCTTGCCGCTTTTTGTGCAATGCTCAGATTACAAGTAAAAAGAATATGTATAACAATAGTTATTCAGAGTAGTCCAATCTCAAACTACTAATAAAAAATATGGGCTCAAATTATAAAGAAGTTTTGTGTCAAGGGCATTGTTCCCTTGTAGGCCCTTGCTTGCTTATCATGGAGCAGGACTTTTATGTTTCTTATCGTTGGGGAGTATAAATTACACCTCACAATGACTACTTAAACAAAAGTAATCCTGCATATTTTATATATTTGTAAGGGAGGTATCGGTCTAATGGGACGGCTCTGGCACCTGAAATACCATTTGATTCCATGGGCTCAACACTCAACAGAGGTTTTGCGGTTCTAAACAATAGGCTGCTTCTCAATTCAATGTGCTCCCCATGTTTTAATTGCAAATTAATCCAAAAAGCAAAAATATATTGGCAAAGAAAAAGAGGTTAGAACCCCCCCCCCCCAAAAAAAAAAAACAGGAAAAAGGAAAATGAAAGAATCAGCTCCTATGAGCTTCTTATTCACGGCATGTATTGGGATTTGCATAATGAATATTAGCAAGTACAAAGACCAATACTTTTTATCTAGAAAGCTGCGTAAATTACTTGACATTAAAATGTTTCTGCCTATACATCGGTCTACCGCAATGTATTTTGCGTCCTTTTCGTACTTCAGTATGGCATCTCATCCTCACCAAAAAAAGAAAAAAGAAAGAAGGAAGACGCGTGGCATTAACAAGCATTACAAAATTACAAGTTTATGGAGGGAAAGTAATCCCATCCCAAAAATCTTATTTTGTGATGGTGAGATTTGATCAATCAGGTCAGCTCAAGCAGTGTTCTTTTTCTTTTTGTTCGTTTGCCAGGCGAAGTCGATTTTGCGCCAATTTTTACGGAATTGTTCTTTTTCTTTTCCTTGCATATTGTGTGTTCGTTTTTTTTTCCTTTTATTCAGCCAGCCAAAGTAGCCTTTTTTTTTTTTGCCATAGAATCGCCTTAATTAATGTTAAGGTCCTGTTGTCGAATGACACTTCTGCTCTAGAATTACGCGTTCTAAATAAAGTCACTTGCGTCAATTGGCGATTCAAATTTCTCCACAAGGACACACATGGCCACGCTTCTGCTTTGAAAATCAATTCTAGCCATAAGTTATTTTTCTACTTTTGTTTCTAGAGAGAGGTAATTTTTTTTCTTTTACTTTTTCAGTGGTTTCAAAATTACTTTTGAAGCAAAAAAAAATTTCAAAAATAAAATGAAGTTACTATCAAATGAATTTCTACTCTAAAAGTGTTGTAATGCGATGTAATGCGCACATGACTGCCCGGGGGCACCCTTTAGCATTTTTATCAAGCAAAAGAGCGAATGATTTTTAATTATTGTTTGGGTGGTAGAAGGAAGTAGTGTCTGACCGTGAGCAGATCTGTTAATTGTTCCTTATTATTTTATAGAGGATGCTTTTAGAAGGGATAAGAATCGATGTAAAAATAACATTATATAGGAGTGTATATCATTTAATGATTTACATTTGTAAAAGGGAAACAATCCACCAGAAACCTTAAAAATCTACGACAATTGTGACATATTTAACCCAAAATTTGGTGTGACTCATAAATAACCCTAAACTTCTATCCACGAGGCATATTTAACCCTCAGCTTTTTATTGTGACACCAAAAATCCCAAATTTGTGAATAAATAAATATGCCGTGTCTACGAATTTAAGATTTTAGTGTTGTAAAAGAATAATTTAAGATAAATGTGCCACATGAGTATAAGTTTATGCTTTTGGTGTGACAAAAAAAGTTTGGGGTATATATGTCACACAAGTTAAGTTAATATTTTTTCCTGTCAACAAAAAGGTAATTTTGAGTAAATGTGTCGTAATGGAGGATTTTTATGTGGTTTTTCCTTCATAAATTTGTCTTGGTGCTTTCGAGCGTTAATGTTATCCGCAATGGGCCAACCCAACACGAAAAGGCGTGGCCCCCTAGACGGAGATGAACATCATTCTCTGAGATATAGCAACTTAACGTTCAAAATTGGTGAATGTGGGACCCGCATGAATACCGACTTCCTTTTCTTCTCTTTTGACCGGGCACTACCAAAGAACGGGCTTTTTACGAAAACGGGTTAAAAAATTTACCTTTTTACTGATTTGGGTTCTGCGGTGAGAAAAGTACGAGAACGGGGCTTGTTCGGCGGTGGTGTGCCGAGACAAGGAGCTTTTTTGGGGGGGGGGGTAATAGGAAATCTATTTTTAATTTGTCCACCTTGTTCGGCACTATAAGTGCCGAACAAGGAGCTTTTTGGGGGTGTGGTTTCCCTTATAGAGGAAATCTATTTTTTTAATTTTCGGATATTTATAAATATAATATGTATTTAAAAATTACGAAAATTTCCAAAAATTATTTTTTCACCCAAATTGGTTCCTCAGGCTTAGGTAAAGCTTCCAAATATGATTTTTTCAATTTTATAGTTTTTTATTTTCTATTAATTTTTCTTATAATTTCTTTAAAAACTTGATTAAGAAAATCGAGAAAATTGAAAAAAATTGAAAATCAACTTTGAGACATTGGCCAGCATAAGGAACCATTTTTGAAAAAAAAAATTTCATAATTTTTTGCATTTTTTAGTATTTTTCTGAAAATATAAAACTACTTCAAAATTAAAAAATAGCATTTTGAGGGCAAAAAAAGTGTTCACGAAAAAAATAGTCAGTTTTTAAATAGTCCAACATGGAAAGGTTTTTAAAATAAAATATCGGCAATTTTTTCATATTTTTTAGGCCACGAAATCTATTTTTTTTATTTCGGATATTTTGTTCATATGGATAAAATTGTAAAAATTACGAAAAATTTCAAAAAATTATTTTTCTTCCAAATTGGAAACTTTGAAATTTTTCGAGACATTTGCCGTAAGGGGACAAATCGTCATTTCGAATGTCTAAAAGGGAAAACCATCAAAATAGGACCAACCCGTTAAAATGGTCAATTTCCTAATTTTTGGGATTTATGGAATTTTTTAGAAATTTTTTGGTTTTTTTTTTATAATTTTTTCTCGAATTTTCCAATTTTTCCTTCCCCCCTCCTTTTTTCCTTGTTTCGCACTTAGGGTGCCGAACAACCCTTTTCTCTCCTTCGTTCGGCGCTAGAACCACTGAACAAGCTTGTTCTGCTCCCCACTGCCTAACAAGCCTCATTTTCGTATTTTTTCTCACCGAAAAACCCAAATCGGTAAAAAGATAAATTTTTTAACCTATTTTCGTAAAAAGCCACCTATAATCTTGAAGAGAGATTTGGATCAAGCACTCAGTTGCAATCAAATTTTTGGTTTAACTTGTTGGTTTCGCAGTTTATGTTTTTGTTTGATGAAAAGCAAGTAATCCTTCTTTTCCTCCACTCGGTTGCACGTCATAACGTTCAACGTTAGACCTCCCCATGTAATCTCGAATTTTTTTAAGAGTTATCTAATACAAAACACAAAAACACTTAGGGCCCGTGTAGCAATTATTGGGCTTTTTATAACGAAATGGGTTTTTGATTTTGCGGTGAGAAAAATAGGAAAATGGGGGCTTGTTCGGTAATGGAGGAGCCGAACAAGAAAAAAGGAGTTGTTCGGCACTTACAGTGCCGAACAAGGAAAAGGAGGGGGGAAGGAAAATTGGAAAATTCATAGAAAATTATAAAAAAGAAAAAAACACAAAAAAATTCTAAAAAATTTTCATAAATCCAAAAATTAGGAAATTGACCATTTCAACGGGTCGGTCCTATTTTTAATGGTTTTCCCTTTTAGACATTTGAAATGACGATTTTCCCCTTACGAGCAAATTGTCTCGAAAAATTTCAAAGTTTCCAATTTGGAGAAATTAATTTTTTGAAATTTTTGAAATTTTTACAAATTTATCCATATGAACAAAATATCCGAAAATAAAAAAATAGATTTCGTGACCCAAAAAATACGAAAAATTGCCAATATTTTATTTAAAACCTTTCCATGTTGAACCATTTAAAAACTGACTATTTTTTTCGTGAACACTTTTTTTGCCCTCAATGCTTATTTTTTTTTTAATTTTGAAGTATTTTTATATTTTCAGAAAATATGAAAATATTTTTTTAAAAAAAATGGTTTCCTATGCTTGGCCAAGTCTCAAAGTTGATTTTTCAATTTTCTCATTTTTCTTGATTTTCTTAATCAATTTTTTAAAGAAAATTAATAGAAAATTAAAAAACTATACAAATTGAAAAATCATATTTGGGAAGCTTTACCTAAGCCTAAGGAACCAATTTGGGTAACAAATAATTTTTTGAAATTTTCATAAATTTAAATACAATTTCATTTTATAAAATATTCGAAAATTAAAGAAAAAACAAAAAAATAGATTTCCTATAAGTAGAAACCCCTCCCCCACCCCCCCCCCCCCAAAACAAAAAGCTCCTTGTTGGGCACTATAACCGAAAAACAAGTGTGGACAAAATTTCCCCCCATTACAAAATAGATGACTATTACCTACCCCCCCACCCCCCATAAACCTCCTGTTCGGCCCTTCAAGCGTTAATTTTTCAATGGGCCAACCCACCGCCGAACAAGCCCCATTCTCGCATTTTCTCATCGCAGAAACCAAATCAGTAAATGTGGGAGTTTTTAACCTATTTTCGTAAAAAGCCCACCAAAGAACCTTATCAAGATGAGTCAAAATCTAGTGATTATCCATGTCTGATCAAGAAAATTAGTACTTAATGACGAAAATACTCTCAAAAGAACAATCTTCTTTTACTTTGATGTTTGCTTTCTGCCTTCGGGGATTTTAATCAGCAAAAAAAATTCAACAGAATATCATATATAGTAAAACAATTAGAGGCGAATTTAGTAGCGACCTTGATCTCGATTCCAAGTCGATCATGGACATTTTATGCCCCCAGTGAGGTGGAGGAGCATAAGCACGAGATTATCAGGAGGAAAATTCCAAATCGAATCCAATAAATATAAATTATTTGTATTTGCCCTCGTTTTAAAATTCGAAATTAATAAGTTACTAAACGGAATTTATTGATAAATATAAATCATTCCGCGTCGTACGTATTAACACCCATAATTTCTCAATTGACTGATTGCCAACGTGTCAAAGATTAGAGAAATAAAATCATAAGACTTTGAAGGCGGTTTGAAGGAAAAAGACAAAGAAGGAGCCCACGAGGCTTCCGAAAAACGACAACGTCGGCAGGACGAGGAAGTCAAGAAATGGCGCAAACAACGTCTCGACACCTGGCGACACGTGGCCGGCAGCCGCGCATTGGTTCGTGATTACGGTGTGCCCGCAACACTTCCATGGACCACAGAAAATTGATCTCCACTTTCCAATAAGCAGAAAAGTCGTGCAGGCTTAGGAGGACCGCTGAGCCGTTCAATTTCTAGACATTATCCTGCTTTTCTTAGTGTTCTTCTCTTTTCAGGGAAAAAAAAACGTCCTTAGTCGTACCAAACTTTCCTGCGATTTCGAAAGTGACGTTACCAGATTATGTCATGGAATCCTTTGTTTGCCATTATCTTCTTTGAAAGCACGCACCGATCCTGAGGAGCGAAGATGTACAGTGGCGGCTTCAAAATTTGGTGGAAAAGTCTCCATCTTCCACCAATAGGCGTAGGGCTTAACCATACCGCAACGGGGCAATGACGGTCATATTCTCCGTGTGGAATTGAATTCTTCGATAATAGTTTGCCAACTTCACTTCACTCGATCTGGATCCTAGGATTCTATTACGTAATTTTATGTGGCTAAGAAGTCGATTAACATATTTCAAGTGGAATATTAGAACCTGTCAATTTAACCGGAAAAGGTCAAGATCGATAGGTGTCCGATTCTAATATTCCACCCTCGTAATGATGCAATAATCATCTCATTCTTATTCAAATGCGCAACAATAGGATAAACGGTGATTCTAGAAAGCATTCGAGATTTGAGAAACACTAGGATTTTCTTAACCAGTATGCATGCTCTTATGGGGAATGTTTTGATTTCGAAGCATTAATTACGCATAGTATGGATAACTTGCAAACCGAATGACCTATATGAGACTACTAGTATTTTCCGTTCTTATTTCTTGAATTTTACTATATAATCTCCAATTTTGTTTTCTTTTCGGCCTAATTGCAGATCTAACCTGAGTTATGCGAGTTCGTTGAGATATTTGTCAATCACTTGCATCGTCAGAAAAGAGTTAATGCTTTGGAGATTAAAGTTTTTTTCGATTGTTAAGAGATTCCATCCGATATTTCTCAAGATACATAAGAACTTGGTATCTCCGCCGTCTGATGTTAATATACGTGTACAAGTTGTCAAGTACATGGGCCATGTCAAAATAAAATAAAAATAAGGAAACGATTTTTTGCCAGATTGAGGGGAAAAGGCCGTCGACGAAAGATTGCAACAAGCAAAGAGCTTTTCAAATTAGGACTAATTATTTATTAGGATTAATATCACGAAAAATCATAACCGGTACACATGTGATAAATTTATCCCAAACTATTTTTTTACCATAAAAAATTTCAAAATGATACACTTATGATAAATTTACTCTTGGTTGGTTTTGGTTAAATCTAACATTCAAATTGCTAAGTTTGATGATACGTGATAGTTGAGGGTCTACAAATTTGAGGATTTTAACTTTTATTTGTCACATATGTATTAATTTGAGATTTTTTTGTGATATAATCCAATTTAACATATAATGAATTTATCATTGGTGTATTAATTTAAAGTTTTTCATGATAAAAAATATAGTTTATGATAAATTTATCACATGCATATAGTTTGAAATTTTTGGTGGTCAAAAAATAATTTGAAGTAAATTTATGTGATAAAAAAGTTTAGGATAATTTATCACAGGTGCATCAATTTTCACAGTAAAAATATTATGCCACTTTTGCAATACATTTGTGATGGGGCCCACGCAGAGCGTGGCAAGACCATGTTGTCTCGAACGCAATGCGAGCGCACATTGTATTTGCCCATACGTGGCAGGCTCGCAGGTATCTGTGGATTCTGTTGGAAAACTGGCGCCAATCTCGGCGCCTGACATAACTTCGGAATCCCCCCCACCCCCGCTCCATTTCATTCCGAGCGCGTTCAATACACCGCCAGAATTATGGAAGCATCACAAAGGGCATTCTGGGTCGATGAGATTTAGCCTTTTCTTACTTTTTTCCGAGTTTAACATGGCCACTTATTTAAATTAGATAACGGCAGATAAAGCGGACGAAATTGAGAACTTTCAATTGAACACTTCAACTTTTAGTGTAAGTAATCTAGAAAAAAAATGTAATTACAGCATCTTGTTAAAGTAAGGCAGTACAACTATTGATCACACTAGAAGTTGCAATGTAGTAATAATAAGTAAATAGATATAAAATTTTTAAGTCGCCGTAGGTTCAATCAATCATTATCAAGTGGACATGCTCCGTGAAATAGCCCAAATGGATGTTATATTGCATTGTACGGGTTGAACTCCTCGTTTTTTAATTGTGTCAAATAAGTTGGCAAAATAGTATGTTACATTTTGTTTTTGGTTTGACTAAACTCTTGCCGCTCATGCACCTTGAATTTTTTATTTTTTTGGCATTCGAAACTCTCAAATTTTCACAATATTCAAATAATCAACACATAAATACGCATGATTTTTTTTTATAGTGTTTTGAATTTGGATAACTTGCTGGATTTTGATCAGAAAGTAAAAAAGATACTCCGAATTTTTGCTTAAATACAAATAAATAGGTTCAATATCATTACCTGGACATAATAAACACAGGGTATCGGAATTTAGCGTCGTCGTTTCGGCCGTTTGACGTTTTCTATTGAACCTTAAATGCCTTACTGAATCTAACGGCTGAAAAGCATAAGATTTGAATGGCGTCATTGTTACTTTGAATTAAAAAAAACATATTTCCCAAAGTAAATTTGTACACGAAAGATAGTGACGCGTGTCCTCAGAATCCACGTTCCTTATCAAGCAAGCGTTGCGTGCAACACATTCCGCGAAGGGCGCGTGATTAATGAAAAATTGGATGGGACGCGGAAAGCAAAACCCTAACCACGTTCGGTTTCGCGCTCCATCTAAACAAACGAACCCAAGCTGTCACTGCACTATGCCCGAATCCAAAAAGGGCGGTATCTTTACACAAATTACGAACGTGCCACCCATTGTTGACCCTATATATACCTTTCTTTCGGTGGGCTGAGGGTTAATTTGCCAAACTGAAAACTCAACCCTCTCTCTTTAGTGAAAAAAGAAAAAATAGCCTCTGAGTTCTCTTCTTGTTCTTCACTGTGTTCCCCACTGGTGCAACCATGGCGTCCTCGTCGAGAAGCAAATACAGAGGCCACCTCTGCTCCACGTTTCACGCCTCTTCCCCGTCGATGGCTTCCTCATCGTCCTCAGGCTTCGCTTCATCGACCTCGAGCTTCTCCGCGAGATCGCCGACCTTCTTCTCCCGCGGCGCGTCTCCGCCGCGCGTGAGGATGCCCGGGCACTCGAACCAGTCGTCCCCGTCCGTCCGCTTCTCGATCGACCGGCCTACGTCCCCCGGCCGCTCGATCTCCGTCAGGAACCAGATCAACGGCGGCGGCGGCGGCGGAAGGACGGCGAGCGTGCCGAATCAGAAGAAGACGTGCATGTGCTCTCCGACGACGCACCCCGGATCGTTCCGGTGCTCACTGCACAAGAACTCGAGATCCAACGCCCAGCATCAATCCGCGCCGTACAATTCGAGCAGGAGCTTGAATTTCAGGAGATCGGCGATGACGAATTCACTGGTGAGGATTGGCGGAGTGGAAGGCGACTTGGTGAAGAGAGCGCTCTCTGCTTTGATTAGGCCTTCTTCGCATCAAGTCAGGCGCCGAGCCGATTTCAAACCGAGACCGAGCCGGCTGTCGAGCATGTCCAGAGCCGAGGATTCCTGAACTTGTTTTTCTAGTGGATCGGAGCGGAAACATTTGTTAAATCTTTTTTGGCTTTGGAGTTTATGGCAGAAAGTAACCGACGAAAGGGCTTTTGCTATTTTTTTTTCCCCTCTCTATTGAACTTGTTCCCATATTTGAGGGGATCAAATCAGTGAAGATCGCGGCTTTTTGCTGTAAATAGATGAGAAGCATGGCGAGTTTTTGGTGTTAATCTGAAGGGACGACGAATAGAGATCGTCCCTTCTCCCTTCATTGGTCCTTAGAGATTGAATCCATATCATGAGGATTTTATCAGGGTTGATTTAGCCGCTAATCTGCACGTAAAGATGTTCTGCTCGTGCGTGTCATACTGTCGTCGTCTGTGTCTTCAAAGGGCGAGACCGCGACGTTGTTCTTGAACTGATGCTACATCGAAACCCGGAAACAGAGTGAAATCTTGGATGGTTTTTTGTAATTTCCAATGACCGTTGTCTTGTTTTTTGACCTTTGATAGCCCTCTATTAATAAAATTAAGATGGGTTTATCTGAAAGTTGCCTTCTTTATTAAGCCTGTGAAGTATTCGTTAACAAGATGCGACTGCATTGGGGTAGTTCCTGTTCCAGCAGAGGGGACAACCTTGCAGGTTGGTTAGAGAAAATGGCCTAGTTTGTCCGGGGGACACGGCGATACTGAACTGATGACCTTAAATTAGGGCTTTGCCTAGTGCTGTGTGTCTTCTGACACATGCCTTTGAAAAGAGAATCAACTTAATGCCGTCTGTGTTCATGGCACTAGATCGACGGATAAGCCTGTCTGGGAACAAATCTGCACCAGAACAAGTTGAAATCGGGCTCTACCAAAGCATTCCATTTCTCTTCCTCCTGAATATATTTTTTTTTTTGGGGTCGAAACCTCTGTCTAATTTCCGCCGCCTAAAAACGCCGTCTTGGATTAAATGATTGCCGTCTTCATAATTCGCGAATGATTGGATCGGATGGCTGTCATTATTGCAATGATCTAATGTGAACTTCTGCTTTCGAATAGCAACCCAAGAAAGAAAGATTGACACGAGTAAGAAAAATCCCAAAGATTTTCAAAAGCAATCCATGCTTGAATCCTAGATAATGTGCGTCAGAGATGCTTGATTTTGAATGTTGGGAGGTTTATTAAGAATCTCTTTAACGATTTAGAATTCAACTAAGTTATATGGCACAATCTCCAATTCAAGCGGAAGCAAGGGCTTTGTTGGAAGTTTTGAAGTACCGACTTGGTTGCCGATTGGTTGGCAAAATCACACCGTTTAAATTTTATCCCAGCTTTTTGGTTCTCTAAACCAACTTAACCTCCTTGGGATCTTCTCTATTTAGACGCCTCCTCTTGGACTCTTTATGGACTAACTCTTAAAATTTCGTCTATAAAGCTTTTTCCGCCCCAAAAAAAAAAAAAAAAATCACTAGTGAGACGGGCACCTTCATTTTCCAGTTCACACCACTTGACATGAGCCCAAATTGACTATGGCTCCGCATTGGGACATCAGAAATGAATTGGGCCTATACATTTGAAGGCCCTGAAGAACATTCCTGGATTTATGTCATCCCCTGCTCAATTTTCAGGAGGCTCCGAGCTTCTAAAAAGACAGCTCATTGCAGGTGCATCGTGTTTATTAGAGTCACCATCCCCCGAAAAAAGGGTGTTCCTATACGAGCGCTGTCCACAACACATGATTGTTTGGCGCAGTAATTGACTCTGTTTCGTACTGTGTACCACAGCCGACGTGTTTCGGAAGCAAAGATGTCTGTGGTCCTGAACTGTTAACGCACGGGAGAAAAAAAAAAAAATCTGTTAGAAGACTACAACATGGGTTGCGGGACACTGAAGAGTAGGTATGTCCATTTGGACATGCAATAGCCATGCTGCATTATCAGGATATGGATCCCAAAGCAGCCTACACTTTTTATGCTGAACTTGGATTTGCTTTTGCAGGCTTTCTGTTGTAGCCAAGCCTCAAATTGGGTCTCTGTCATATAGAGAGAAACTATTAAGTTCACATCAGATATGCAAGCCTCCATATGGAAGTATTAGCGTCAAATATCTGTATTTTGGTACTCTGCACACGATAAATAGAAGACAAACTCGGTTAATTTGGTTTGTCGTTCAGAATCCGTGAGTGCCAACCTAATCCGAATAGGAAACCATATTTGCAACAAACCAAACAATTATGCTGCAATCACGCATTTACATCACCGATTTTCAATGGATTTTGTTCTTCCTAATTACCGTGAATATAATGTGATAACGAGCAGGGGACTAGTCTTTCGAAGGGCTCAAGCTCAACCGATTTAGTATCGTGCGCAACATTAGGCTACGCCCTTACTAATACTAGTCTACTATCATGCCAATGCCAAGATGAGCTAAATAGGGGATGCGGGAATTGGAGAGAACTCGGCATAATCTGAAATTCAAAATATTGCAGTAAAGTGCAATTCATGCTTTTCACAGTGAGAAAGCGCGGCAAATTACTGCTCTGTTCTGTCTTGCACATAGCTAACGATATGATTTACATACAAAAAGCAGGGGAGACAATCTGATAGCTTATACAGAAGCTTGTTTGAATGATGAATTATGTGCACTCCCTCACGACTCCGCACTAAAGAGAGAGAGAAGGGAAAAAAGGAAGAAGAAGACGCACACAGGGGCACACTGCTAATTACCCAGACTCCTTTTTGGTGGAAGAACCAAAAACCCATCTCTCACCAACTGCAAAAGAGGGAAAAGCAATTGAAACTTTGAATTTTGCCAGAATCTGCAGGACCTTCATGTTGGTTTCAAATCTTGGAACATCGTATCCCACCTGATCTCCTCAACACCATTTGACCAATACCCATCATCATCCACATCCGCTTTGTCCTCTTTGCTCAATGCATAGACCACTGGATAATCAATTGAGGCACTTCCATTTGTGAGAAGCAGCCTTGGCGTCTTACTATTAGTATTGGCCAAGGTCAGCTTCCTGTTTCTCTTCAACATTGCACCTCTCCATTTAGTGCTGGAAGTAGGCCTTGGAACCTCAACAAGTGCTGATTTCTCCTGATGAACCCATGTCCGGACATACTTGGTTAGATACCTCCTGGTCCTCTTGATCGCTACAAGGAACCTCGAGATGGAGCGCGACGAGAATCTCGACGACGACCCTTGCTTCTTCCTTGCAAGCTTGAGGATTTCTAGTCTGTGCTTGGCTATGGAGATGCCCATGCTCTGTAGGAACTCATGGTCGAAGTATCTTATGTCTTCTTCTTCCAGCTCATTGTTGACAAAAACAAGGCCATACTCATATACAAGTGAAGGGTCAAGCCCTGTTTTGGATAGCCAAGAGAACCAGTCCATGGCTGATCTGAGCAAAGGAGAAACAAGGGATTGTGCTATTGGAAAGGCTGCTATATAGTAGAGGACCGGCCGGGGGAGGGGGGGTGAATTTGCTGGGGAGTTATGATCTTTTGGCTTTTGCGGGATAGCTTTGGTTTTATTGATTGAATTTGGATGTTAGTTGGGACTTGAGAGTGACTAGAGAAAAAGAGAAGGGGTGTGGGGTATTGTTCATAGTCATGTTCCCTCCAAAAACAGGTCATGTGTTATCAAATTCTGGAGGAGTGACGCCTAAGAAAATCCTCACTGAAATCCAATTGCCCATCAATTATGGGATGGTGAAAAGCAAGAATCACCCGACCCCAAAATAAAAAAAGCAAGTATGAAAAGAGCAAAAGAACAACTTGGTGGGTCTCCCCCAATTATACTAAGCTTGTCTCATGGATATTTCCCGGTATGCGTGGACTGAATGGGCTGAAGACTAGTGACTTCCAAGAAAGTGAAACCGGATGACCCGCCAAATGGGTGTGTACTTTTCTGGGGGAGATACTTAGTATTTGCTGTCATAACTTCAATGTGTCAATACCCTCCTCTCCGTGTCTCATGATGTCGAGTCTAAATTTTAAGGCAAGTGCAGGGTCATTTTCACTTCTGATTCAGCCTGAATATCAAATATTAGATCTCGGTCTCAATCTCGATCTTGTTTTCTTGTTTTCCATGCGGACAATTAGTGCAAGCAGGGAGATAAGCCTTTTTCTTTTTCTTAACTCGACCCTCGATATATATCCGGGCTCACGGTACCCTTTTCTGCTACCAAGCTTTTGTCAAAGTCTCATTGGGTATTTCGAGCATGACTGGTTCATGAAGAAGTTTGGAGACGTGTCAAGGATTCAAGCTATAATAATAGGCATATCGGTCACCGACCAATTTGCAGAAGCCTCTTTTTTTTTTTTCCCCCCTTTTCCAAAGATTGATATCGGCCGGCTGTACCCTTTTAGCAGATTGAGAATCTACTTTCTGAAAGAGAGTGCAAGGTGGAGATGAATGGGGATAATAGTATAATGCAAAGGGGTTTGTTTGAGTAGGAGGATCATGGCATCAGTTCATACCAGTTCCACCATCACTAGCACTAACTACTTGTCCTCGGGAGACTCATATGTCACTACGGGTCGAACTAAAAAAAATACTTTTTCTTAGTAGGTGTGATCCGTTGCGGCCCAGTTTAGAATATGTCTTCAACTTCAACTGCACAAAATATTGATATTGGTGTATTGACCTGTCTATTATGGCCAGTCATCTGTACTTTTTCATTCAATGGTATAATGAGAGACGGTAAGAAGAATAGGTTAAGCATGGCTTGTACTCGGTCAAAAGTCGATAAAGAACTTGCCGTCTGCATCTTTTTTGAGGCCGAAATACCTGACCATGTCTTTGGAAAATAATGAGAAAGACGCAGTTTTGATTGAGACTTTCCAAGTGTCTGGTTTTTGTTAATCTATCCTCAGTTTCGACTCCGGTAAATCCTCATCTAGAAGAAGCTCGTGAGGCACTAAAGGTATCGCTAATGATGGTAGGCAGCTACCGGCAGCAACAATAAGAAGAGGATTTCTTTATGAACATCTTTCAATCTAAAGATACTCAAATGGGTTTGGATGGAACAGGACTAACTAGACCAGTAACACTAGCGTAGTCTTAGTCTTGCTAGTGTCGACTCGATGGACCAAACCCGATTCGAATACACATCATAAATCGGCTTGAAGCCTACATTGAATTATGTCGAAAAGTATAGGCATTTCATCTAATTAATGACTCCTACTTAGCGTCAAACCTTTGTATTTTTTATAACCCAAGTCTAAATGATGTATTGTCTTCTTTTTGTCTGAATCTCAAGCACCTGCTTTATCTCAATACTGAAGAATGACGGGGATTTTGTTTTGTTTCCGTTTCGTCGTCTCTTTTTGTTCTTGTGCGACTGTAGCAACCTTGCGAGTCAATTCTCTACTCCATTACTAACTGCTTTTGTCACTTGAAGCATCGAAGCCTCATGCCTTTGGGTCCTCGCACGGCTCTTAATAACTTAGGTCATCGACCTAAAAAGAGCCTTCACGTGACTAAACTAAAACCCTCAGTAGTACTATTCCCATGTGAAAAGCTGTGCCCTCTTCAACACACTCATTGAGCTCTCCCCTTTCTAGAATCGGAGCCATTATCCGAAGCAAGTAAATGGGACGATTTGTGTGCATCTTCCCGTGTCGTTAAAATCGAGGAATTAGATGCGAACAAAATAATCTCGTGGATCGAGTCAGACATCGTTACAAACTAAGTCCCGTCCATGACACAGATAACACAAACTTTATGTAGGTTTTTTGTAGGTGTTCCTTACTTCTGTCTGAAATGTCGTGGAATTACTGAATCTATCACACCGACGAGTAGATGAGCTTAATTGTTTGTCCCTTCATCCAAAACCAAGACTGACGTCTTGGCATTTGATAACTCAAGAGTCAATAAATGGCCATGTGAGAGTTCGCCACGTATGTGAAAAGAGGGAGAGGACGTAAGTGCCGGCGCAGTAAGTCAACAACTCCAACATCATAATCTTTGTATTAGCGTCCCATCTGCTTTTGCCTGTCGTGTCAAATTGTTTTGCGATCGTTTGAGCCAATGGTGGAGACAATACTAACTTACTTTTGAATATAAAATGAAATACTCGAGGAGAGAGAGTAGTCATCATCAATGAGTGTGCAGCGAGTTCTTTAGTGGGAGCAATCATCATCACGGCCGAACCAACTTCCATAATTCTAACTAAATAGTGCGTGTAAGTTGTTAACGGTCATTATGAAGATCTCGGTTTTTCTAGCATTTGCTCCCAATGCATGCGTGTGTGAAATTAAAGAAGTCTCACGAATCTGGATATGATCGTTACAGAGATTTGCGATGGATGTGGAATTGGTTAATTAACATTAAAAGCATCATCTCTTCCCGCCCGTAAAAATCGCAAAAGAAGCAATCTGGTCTCTTGGGCATACTGTGAGAACTTATATAGATCATGCCATTGCCAGGGATTGGATTAGTGTAATCACTTTCATTCAGATGGATGGATTCTCAATCGAAGTAAAATGTGTCCATATGCCCGACGATAGCTGACAAGCCTTATCTGGTGCCATCTGAATATAATAAACCTCTCACGATCAAAAGGGATAACGTAAGTAAAAATCATCCATCTAATCTCTGAGTTGCGCCAACTAGTTGATCGTAGCTCTACTGGCAATGGTGTTTCGAGACGATTCAGATTCTAATAGGGAAACATGAAATGCCTCTCAAGTTCATCAAGTCACGATTCCTCGTCTATCCCAAAGGGTACAAATTGAGTTGCGGGGATCACTCTCCTTGAAAGAACAGGACTTTCATGATCCAACTGTCTGCCTCATTCACTTCCAGCAACCTTCGATAGAATCGACTAGTGTTACCTTGGCGAACAACCAGCATGTGTTCTGCCGATGGAAAATCTGTGTAAGGGAATGACCAGACCACTACTCTGTCGCCGACTTGGCGTTAGCTTTTGCCACAAAGCCAACAAAATCTCGGCATCCTTACTGGATATTAGACATACATTATTCGAATGAAGGAAATGAAGCATCATGGGCATTTAAGAATGTTGAGGACTGCTCTTTAAACAGTATTCACAAGGAAATAATACCAGATAATCACATAACAATGCTTCTTAGAAAGAGCGTTAGACACCCACGCTTAGGGAAGCTTATCTACATTTCCTTTCGCACAGAAACATATTTAAGTGCGAAAGAAAGCTTCCCGTGGAGCATAGATAACACCTAGAAGCCATCCCACACAAGCCTCGAGTACTCAAGCCACGCACAGAGTCCAACTCGGGCCTGCAAATATTTACTGTTTACCAGGGATCCCTTGCCACCAATGTATCGCAATCCCATATTTACATCGTCATCCTTCCACAGTTTACCAGAGCTATTCAGGTCGGAAGCTTACGAGGTTGGGGAGATCAGTTGACTGAAGCTTCTTGATGTCAACCCCAGTCACCTTGCAACCCTCGAATGTCAGCGACCTTAAATTCTTCAGATGCTGCAGTCCAGCACGAGTCACGCCAGAATTAGACAAATCCAACGACACTAGTCCAGTCAATCCTGCATTCACACCAAAACATTATCAATCCACTGTGAAGAATCAACTCAACACATCATCCAAGGATATATTTAAGTAGCAGCATCCCACTCTCGCCTAACTTTGATCCATAGAACCACAGATATCTCAGAGAAGCTAAAATAAGTGCATGCATATGTAACTCAGTAAAGCATATTTCTCCCAACAGGAAATTATTCACCAGAATAAACTCAACGTACTAGCATATATCAGTTTCCAGTGAAATTTCAGTAAATAATGTTTCACTTTCACTTTCGCTAAACTTGGTTCAAAAACTTCCAATATTAACTTACAGCCGAAGCATAACGCCCATTCAAAGCTCAACGGTCCACAACGGCCATGTTATTCATGTTTCATGTTAATGGATGACCTCAAGTTAAATCTGGATGAGCTAGACTTTATATTCTTTTCACAAAGCAGGGGTCAAGAAGTACCAGAAACCAATTCCAGGGTCTTGTCCGTCAAGTTGCGGTTCCACGATAAGTTTAGGAAAGTGAGGGACGAAAGATCTTTGATATTCTTCATGCCTGCATCAGTCAATCCCCCACCACATATTTGCAAGGACTGGAGTTTCTTGAAGTCTAAGTCAACAAGCACAAATCGGAAGGTATCACAAAATATGTAGAAGTATCAGTCAACACTCAAACTAGTCTCCATTGACCAGAATATACATAGGACAGGTCCTTAACGTAGCAAGGAAGTTGGGCTGTTCATCTGTGTAATGCGTAGTTTTCTAATTCATATTTAATTAAATGCTATAACATATTTTGGTTTCCCAAACAGCGGCACGACAAACACTACTGCTCGAGTTTGAGTATCTGTTTCATAATTAGAACCATCTTCATTAACAATATTTCTTAAGTATCGTAGTCCACAGATCATGTATGCATGCCAGCATCACAGCACGACCATAATAGCATGCTTATTCATAAAGGGCCCCTGTGAAAGTGCTCTACCAGATTGTGTTTTTAACACCAGATAGTTCTTCGTGCACACCCGATAAGGAAAAAAGAAGGACAAAAGATAGGAACAAAGATAGGAACATACTTAGCAGGTAGGTGGTTCCAGATCAGTGATGCGAGCTCCAAAGAGATCAAGGTGAGTCAATCCAGTCAAACCTGCATTAGTAAACCGAGCAACCACCCCCCCCCCCCCCCAAAACACCACAAAAAAAAAAAAAAAAGAGGACTTGCATTAGTAAACTCAATGACATAGAAATCAATAAACCATGGAAATCATAAAGTCTAATGCAAATCATGGTTCAGAAAGTTCAAAAGGTCAAAGAAATTCCTAAAAACTTGAGAAAAAGTAAGCTGTTAAGACAACTCCATCTTTCTGAGATATAATTAGCTCAAGGTAAAACAGCAAGTACAAAATGCAAAGCAGTAGTACACAAACAGAACAAACTAGAATGCACATTTCAAAAAAACAATTAATATGCAGACCCATGCTAGCTCTTCAGAGTTTACTCGGTAGATCATCAAGCAGAATACGGAATTTAAGCAATCTCAACCCCAAACCATAGACAACACCTATCCTAAAAATAATCCAATCTTGGGTCAAGGAGAGAAATAAAGTCTTAACATTAGAATAGTGAAAAAAACTTGCCAGTAAGGGCAGCAAGTCCAGTGTCTGTGATATGACAACATCCAAATTAAGTGATTTAAGGCCAGATAATCCAGAAAGTTTTCTTAAACCTCCATCCGTAACATCACTATAGGACAAATTGATACTCTCTAGATTGGTCAGACCTACAAAAGGAAGATATACAAATTTGAGGTGAGTAAATTTCAAGGAAATTAACTAAAACGAATTTCTAAAATTCAACAGCAACCAGAGAAGAAATCACCTCATCCATCATAATCATTTGTGATAAATTAATCGGCAGTACCTGTCACATTTATGAAAGACAGACCATGCAGAAAGCACACTCATTTCCATGGGCAGAAAGACTAAGGGAGCGAACTTATACAATAAAGCACTTTGATCACTCAAAAGATGGGTGTCAGAACCTAAGGCCTATGTAGAAACATGAAGATGCAAAATGAGGCAGCATCCTAGTGAACACCTTACTCCATATTAAGCTCATTTTGATCTCAGTTAAAATAGGCTAAATTTTATAGCCCCTCCTAAATCCAGGCAGACTAAATTTAGTTTGAGTTTGATCATTGACCTAATATGCAAGGATACAGGGAAATGGATAGCCTCTCTTAATTTATGGCATGATTAGCTCCACTTTCAAAGAAAGAGTCCAACAAATATGCCTAAAAGGCACAAGCTGACCTCTTCCATTGTTTACTATGCCAGAAAAACAAATTAACTCTACCGACAAGAGCAAGAAGATGAATATCCAACAGGAGAAAAATGTTCAGTACAACAAAGTCAAGATTGCAATCTTTTCATTTCCCAGAATACATAAGCAACCGAGACAGATCAGAAATTGAGAAAGAATGCCCAATACAATCATGCAACACTAGAGAAAATGTACAAAGCACTCAGACAAGTCATCTATCATTTATCAAATTGACTTCAGAAATAGGCAATTGTCTCACCTGACAGGTGGTTCAGCCCATTGCTACCAACACCGGTATCAAACAACTCCAAGCATTTCAAATGCCTAAGGTCTATAAGAACACAATTCTCAGTGCCAACTTCAGCAATAGGCTTGTCATAAAAACATGAGCAGAAAGTACAACGAAAAGGACGTACATGAAATACCAGGTAAATAAGGGTAAAAGAATAAACTTCACCATTCATTTCAACTATACATGTATTGAAGCAATCCAAATGAGATTAAGAAACTTTGGAGATTTAACTCTACATAATCCATTATGATAAAGATGTATATGCGCTCCAATAGAAACAAAAAAATCACAGGCTGAATTATTAAACCAGGATAGAGATGTATATCACTCCAATAACAACAAGCCATCACAGGTTGAATAATTAAATCAGGATAAAGACGTATCTCACTCCAAAATAGTGATCTTTATCTATAAATATGACACATGAAACTGAACGACACTTTCGTTGAACTTTTTTTTTTTTTTTGTGTTTTTTTCTTTCTGGTTTTTTTTTTTGGGGGGGGGGGGGTGTTAAGATGGGAGACTTCACTCTGTTGATGCTATGAGAGCTTTATTTGCAAGGGATCAAGGTGGCACCGCCAAAAGCAACTGGGAGTTCACTTCAGTCACAAGAATACAGAGATGTCAAGGGAAAAAGAGCATAAATAAATATAAATAAATATTATATAAATATATATATATATATAATATATATATATATATATATATAGATATATTATATCTACCTGCTAAATTAACCAGACCTCCATCACCAATTCTGCAATTATCTAAGTCAAGCTCTCCAAATTTGTCAACCCTGCATTAGCAAAATAAATTATTACATGTAGTGAACGGACCATATACTAACCTATGCTAACTCCAGAGGACATTAACTTTTTCAGTTAAGCATCAATAATAACGGGCTTTAAATACAAACTATATTCAGAATACTGTCTAATAATCTAAGTAAATAGTGCAGACTTCACAATAATAATTAGTTGCAACTCTATAAATGAAATTGCACTATAGCACAACCATAGTATATAATGATCAACATATATTGTCTTTGCGTGCAGCTTTTGAACAAGAGACTGCTAAAATACGATAATTCCCAATGAACAAGGAGACTGCTAAAATACGAAATAATTCCCAATCAACAGCTAGAAGACAGCATTGTAAAAAGAAAAAAGAAATTACCTCCCAGGCAACATGGTCAGTGAATCTATAACCGGCAAAGTGATGTGACCAAACTAATGACTCCATGCAACTTACGGGAAAACTTGTCACATTCCTTATCAGTGAGACCACATCCGTTAAGATTCAGATATAAGAGGGCTGAGAGAGCAGCGTGAACAGAGGCCAGGTCAGCTTAAAAAAAAAAAGAAAAAAAGAAAAGAAATGATACTCAGAAGCAGAGAAAGTCCAAATGCAAGGTTTAGCAGGTAGTATGCAAGTTAACCCGTGTGAGCTGGGGAATACCTATAGATTGAAAAAGAATGCTTATTCTCTTCTCCACTGATTACAAACTGTTTTAAGATTATCATAAAATAAGAAGCATAACCTGCCCCATACGAATATTAGTCTTTTCTAAGAGATCACCTTTACCATTCTCATAAGAAAAGCCACTCAGCAGTCTCCAGCTTCTTATAGGGCAACGGGAATTCTATATCCACCCACATCATCCTGTCTACCTAGTGAGCAATTTTGATAGGTAAAAAAAAATTGTAACAGAATCGATAAACTGCAAACCTGCCAAGGAGTCCAAACACGCCACAGTAACAGGAAATCCCTCCAAGTTCAATATAGAAAGCTTATGGAGGCCTGCAATGATAAATGATTGTATGACTAGGGTGCACGAGGCTCAACAACAGGATTACATTAATTAATGACGGAAGCCAAAGAAGATGGCGACACAAATAAATTCAGGTACCTCTATGTAAGCAAAAGATATCTAGTTGAATCAGAAAGATCAACAACATCTTTGGATAGAAAAACCCGGTTTCAACAATCTTGAAAAAGCAATTATGCTTGCAAATGCAACGGAAAGAAGATTTTGCACTATTTCGTCATTGACGAAATGAATTCACAAACATTGCCCGAAACCAATCAAGTAATGGCTAGCCATGCTTTGACTACGAATAACAGGCTGAATTTTCATAAATCCATCCTTCGTTCTATACGTTTCATCGTTTCAATCAGTCATTGAGAACTCTGCACATGGTTGCTTCATGAATTTTGAAGTTGCTCCTCAGGAATCAAAGTCACCTACTGCAGCCTAACACCCTTTGCCTTTGAATAAAGCTTGTCGGGACATCCTAACATGTAAATATGCTACATCAGCTACCACTCACAGCTATGTAAAAAGCACCGGATCTCCTCCAACACAGCCACACGCAAGGGTGGTTGCACATAAAAGTCAAGAAGTGGGAAGAAGTGGTTTGAATGTGTAACTCAACGCATGCCTTATATGATCATTCTAAAACACATAACAGAACTTCATGCTGTCGCTTCACATACACCACAGTTGGTCATCAGTCAATTCCACGTGATTGACCAGAATTACCTTTAAGATGTGTGATCCCAGAATCTGTAATCTTACTGTAAGAAACTTGCAACGATTTTAAGTTTGCAAGGCCTGAAATGTCAGAGATAATCAAGAAGAATTAGTGAAGCATGCTTACTTCCGTATAATTGAGATAATCTAATGCGCGTGTATCGCATTTCACATCCATATATGTAATCCAACTCCAATTTTCCTTTTTCTTTAAATTTCAAGGTTTCAAACTCGACTCATGCAATTATTATACAACACTCACAAAAGGAGAAAGGAGCTGTACATAATCGAAAGGGACACCAATGAGGGTTCACAACCTATTGAAAATATCAGAGAGCGATTTACCATATTATAACGAACAAATTAATATTAACTGAACAAGGCATTGAAGTGACCGACCACTATGATTCCAACTTGAGGAAGACCTTCACCCCGAGTACCAACAGCAACAAAATATACAGACATTTCTACAAAACTTAAGTACCAGAGAGAGGCCTCATATCAGCATCTGTTATTGAATTGCACCACTTGACATTAAGAGAGACTAACTTCGATAGACCTGCAATATATTTAGTATTGCCATGAGAACTATGAGAAATAGAACAGGTTGAATCACATCATGCTTATTCTGAGAGGACATCAATGATATTTACGCCAGAACCAATGAATACTTCACGTGCACACCTTCAAGATAAATGAGTCCACCATGAATTTTCGGACATCTCTCCAATCCAACTTCGCCGAATTAACTAAGCCAGCAAAGGCACTCATTCCCTGACTTGTAATAGCATCATTTCTCCTAAAACTTAGAGATGTCAAGTTTGAGAGGCCTGCAGAATGAAAAGGGTGTCACATTTATCTCCGGGAAATTATATCCTTGTGATGCAAGACCAAACCAGAAGGTCCATAACAAAGCCATCCACAGTGTACATATTAGCTGAACTATACCACTAAGAATTATTATTTCGCGGAATGTTCATCCTAAGACGAACTTCAAAGACACAACAAGCTAAAAAGACATGCTCATTAAAAAGATTATTAGGCTACATATGGTATGATTGGCAGCTTAGAAATCATAAGGCATTGAGCTATACTAGTCAAACCAAGGAATCATGTTAATATAGTCATTAGGCAAGTACCAGTTCTGTTTAACCGCCATATGAACTAGTCGAGTCACAAGCATGTTACTGTCCTTCGTAGATGCTCCACGGTTATGCAAGTGAGATTTAACTGGGACGAGTCTCGAGATCTTCTCTAGATTATTTACTGCATTATTAATGTATCGCATAGAAAATACTTCAATTATTTTAATCAACTTTCTCACACTACCAAGAACCATTTATCCAGCTTCTATGGAGCAAAAAACAGTCTTCAAAGGACCAAAAGAATAAGCATGGAAATTGGAGGGAAACACTGCCATGGCCTACCACTAAGGTGTTGGACCCCCCGATCTGATATCTGGCCACAGCAATTAAAATTCAAAGATTCAAGGTTCGCGCAATCTTTTAGACGAGTAACTCCATCATCAGAAACCTTAGATCCAGAGAGATCAACAGAAAGCAATGATGATCCTTGAGAAGAAATGACATCCCACCACTTGTCATCAACTCCGGGGTACTCGCCCAAGTGCATAACAACATCGACAGAGGAGGACCATATAGGTATAAACCCTGCGGGCCATGTTGGGAGGCATTACCTGGAGAGCACAGTCTCGAAATGCTTCAAGAGAAGCATAAGTCAGACGCTGAGAAAGCACCAATTCATTGAAGATAAGCTGAGTAATATCCCTTGGTAGATTTGAGAAGGTTTTATACTTTCCAATATCCTGTTGGGAGAGAAATATGTGAAGAGAAGGCAAGGAAAGGAAAAAAGGCGGAAGGGCACATGAATGGGGCCACAGAAAAAGCTGCGCTTCCCGTTGAGACGGGTGAATTGAAAGTACCTCAGCTATCTTCTGCACACATAGGTCCAAAAGAGACGGGAATTTCCCCCTGTCATGCAAAGGAACGAGAAAATGAAGTTGATAACAATAAAGAAAACAAACAGAGAGGTCGAAACTTACTACGGAAAAAAAAAAAAAACAGCGATAAACTTATGATATCGAAGGCAGAAATGGAATTTAAAAAAAAAAGAAAAAAAACACGTCCTCATTATGCAGCAAAATCTGTTCTTCGATCATGGTACTCCGAGACCTCTATCCTCGAAACCGACGAAAGAGAACATCGAGGTGTCATCGCCATCAGTTGATGCTGCGATAAACTTATGTCTTCGCTTACGCTAAACTTCGCCTTCCGAATATGAGAGAGAGAGAGATCGCCATTAGTTGATACCTCATCGTGATCATAACGATTGAACTCAACGTCGGACTCAATCGGCGGAGAGAGAGAGAGCTCGAGAGACGAAGAGAGAGGAAGTCGAGAGAGAGAGTGAAAGCTGAGGAAGAAGAAGGAGGGCAGTATCACCAAGTTGGTCTCTCCAGATCTAGCTTCGGGAGGTCCGAACCAAGGCACGATCGCCACGCGCGTCTCGGAACCACTGAAGGGGCGCAGGCTCGGAGTTTCGCGCGGAAAGCTTCGGGAGATGGTGATAAGGGTGAGGTGGGGGGTTGCCCGGGCGGGGCCGGGGGGGAGGGGGGTGTTGGTTGTGGGCCCCACTTTCGGAAGCCGCCGTTGCCGGTTCGGAGGATGTCGTTAAAGCATCGTGATTTGATTCGGAAGCAGTGGCATATTATTGAAGATGTTGAAGGCGAAGGAAATCGTGCAGCCGACGCCAATTCAGGTGCAGGGTCTTCCCGTGGTCTTAGCGGGGAGAGATATGATAGGGATTGCATTCACGGAGTCAGGGAAGACTCTGTTTTTCGCGTTGCCCATGATCATGATTGCTCTTCAGGAGGAGATGATGATGCCCATTGCATACGGTGAAGGACCATTCGGATTGATTGTCCGCCTTTCGGGAGAGCTCGCTAGACAGATATATGAAGTTATGGAGCAGTTTTTGGTTCCAATGAGAGAGGCCGGTTATCCAGAGTTTGAGGGCTTTGCTTTGTGTTGGCGGAGTGGATATGCGGCGGCAAGTGGCGGTTGTGAGGAAGGGAGTGCACATTGTTGTTGCTACTCCTGGTTGATTGAAGGATATGCTGGCAAAGAAAAAGATGAACCTTGACAATTGCAGGTGAAATCCATTAATTCATCCTTATATACCTTTTGATCCTATGCACTGCTTTCCACAACATCTGGCTTTCTTTGAATAATTCTATCTGCAACTGTTGGTGTATGATCATGCATTGGCAAGTTGATTGGCTTGCTATTGCTTGGAAGTTATTAGTGGACTT
>JAGVVM010007161.1:0-15656 GCA_019149425.1 Psidium friedrichsthalianum
AAAAGTGGGGAAAAAGGATGTGGAGTGGAAATAAAGGAGCACATTGAGGGCATATGCAATAAGTTTAAAGGAAGATTGGGAGGACAATTTCATCCAGTGGAGTTACTTGTAATAACAGCACCATCAGAGGATTAGAAAGGACTCCATGCGAATAGCGAAGCTAGCAGGATTTTCACAGGATAGGTTAAGAATGGTGAAGGGGAATATAACAAACTTGGAATGTGGCTTAATAGTCGGTTGATGCAATTGAGGCGATTCGAGAAAGGTTAAAGATGCTCAAAGTCACGAGGAGAGTGGGAAAGGTGGCACAGGCCTTCGAATTCCAAGAAGGAAGTTATGTTTTTCTCAAGGTATTGTTGATGTGAGGCTTGTCCCGCGTGTGAAAGGAAGGAGAAGTTAAGCCCAAGGTTCGCAATGCTTTTAATAATGACCATGGTTGAAAATAAGAGCTAGGCCCCCTTTTGATATATTCGATCATGAAGTCATTTAAGTGTAAATAAAGTCTCATATGTGAGAGAGGTAAATGATGGAAGGGAGCATGCCCTAAGTGATAATGGATACTCTGTTTGGTGAAGTGAGATAGGTACTATGATCTGAATGACGCCAGGTAGATTGTTGAGTGGAATAATGAGCTAGACTCGCCCATAGAAAATAGTTAGTGAATCACAGGCTGGTATGCTAGATAGATTTGCGAGTGTTTTGGTCAATGAAGACTCTTTCAAAACGGTCAAGATTGTAAGATGTTTGATTCCCGAAGAATAAGAAATTAGAGAAGTGATGGAAACAAAAATTTAGAGGTTCGTAGTGGAGTTATGAATTCATGGCATTAGAATTGGAGGTGTGGGGATTGAGGAAGACAAGTGATCAGAGTACGCGGTGAAAGCATAGTAGGCGCATAATTGAGTGAGATAATGACTATAAGGGGAATTGCATTGATGAAGAGAAGTAAGGGCAAGTTTCGGGGACAAACTTCTTAAGGAGAGAAGAATTGTGACATTCTGAAATTCGACCATCTTTGAATTTGCGATATGAACAGATTTATTTCGACGGTATACTCTAGCTAAATCTGCCTCAGACATGATCACTCTGAGATGGCTAACCAGAAGGGGAAGGTTACCTAGGAAATATAAGTATGTGGACCTAACTGTAGATCGATATGCGTAGCTCTAAAAAGCCACCCATTAGCTTGAGTATTTACAAATTGGATATCGATTGGATGTGCCGTGAAACGAATTCCGATTTTGGACAATCGAGTTCTCACAAGTGTCACAGTTGAGATTTGGAGTAGTCGCAGTTAGCGCAGCAGATTCGCCAGATTAATTCGTGGTGTCATGCAATGAGATTCTAAGCTGGATTTGACCGGTTCGCCCCGGTCTGGATAAAACTCCTAATCTTGGGTAGTGATAATTATGGTCTCGAAGAGAGCGTCAGTTTAGAGTGATAGCTCGTCTAAGTTCATTTGCGTTCGAGCCCGATCAGTGCATTTGCACGATCCCTGAGTGAACGTCTCGTCGATCGTGACACTATCAAATCGTTTTCATATCAATCCATCATCAATCAAGTTAAATCAAGCAAATCTAGAGTCAATGTCAAGTCAATCTATCACTCTTGTTACTCACATCCATCATCCAACCACCCTTTAACTAATCCCACCTAATGTACTGGTGAATAGTAGCTTATTTGTCCTCATCCCCATAAAATTCAGAACACCACCACTCTCCACTCTCTCTCTTCTCATAATTTCGCAACACACCTCACTCACTCATCTCTCTCTCTCTTCGTCAAGCTCACGACCTCTCTCCTCTCGGATTTCCCTGCTGCCACCCACTCCTCATCCAACTTTCAATCGGCCGCCATGAAAATTCGACCATTGGTTTTCATGATTTTTAGATATGACGTAATCTATCCGAGATGAGTTCACAGAACTTTGTTTCACTTTGATCCGATATGATTTGAGGCCTCCGTTCGAGCGTTCTCGTCGCGGTCGTCGAAACTATTTTCTATAGCCAGTTTCGTGTTTTGCCTTCTGTTGACATAATCTGACCTTGCCGACCTAGGGAACTTATATTCATGTCATATTCTTGTTGCTAGCTTGATGTGGCCCGATTTTAGCCCTCGATGTCGTCGTTGTCGCCGTTGTGAGCTCTGACCGGCCACCGTGCGTCCTTCACCTTCGTCGTCTTCAATCAAGCTTCATTCTAGGTAAGGATATCCACTAATCTTAGTTTAGGAATGTTATACGCGCCTTGTTGAGCTTTGGGTGGATAGATGGTGCGAAATGGTTAAGGCTCGGTTTAGGAATCGTAGTTCGGTTTGGTTGGTCTATTGCGGGATTGATTTGGGATGATATGGCACTATTCATATTGATTCTGCTATTATGGGATGATTTGAGTGGATCTTGAGTGGTATGTGAGTCGTCTTGGCGGCTAGTGAGAGAAACGGATGATTTTGGTTATGCATGGTTAGGCTTGGTACGCTCCATGAACGCGCAGTTCGAGGTTCGATAGCTATTATTACGAGAGTTTGGTACCGTTCATGGAGTATGTTACTGTTCGTGATGTGTCTCGAGGGTATTCGTGAGCACTTGTACCAATTTGGAGGCCCGTGAGTGTGATTGAAGCTCGTATTTGTGAGTTCCGACTATATGAATGAGTATGGCATGATTGAATGATGTTTTGAGATTAATGTTCATGCTCGAATGAAATTTGAGGCCTGAGAAAATGTTGCATGAATTATCTGCCGATATGCCATGTCGTGTGCTCGAACTCCATAAATCTATTCATGAATGATTAGCATGCCGGTATGATTTTCTTGAAGTGTTGTCATGTATGACGAAAATGAAGTTTCTGGCATGTGACATCATGTGATGCATTCGGTGAGATAAGGTGAGAATGGCTTTGAGGCGTGTTTACATGGGGAATTTGGAGCGATAACTGTGTCGACTGAGGTGTCTATATGACACGGGTGAGGCACGGTGCGCTTGATGTGTTTAACGCAGGGTAGTTGGAGTGATAAGTACCAACCTGAGGTGCCTATATGACATGGGTTGAGACACAATGCTAGCTTGAAGCGTCCACATGCGGGTGAGGCACAGACCTGAGGTGTCTATACGTGGGTTGGACCTGATGCATTTAAACGTGAATTGAGTGGTATTATGATACTAGACATGAGCATTGAAGCATGGCATGCATCAGCATTAAACCTGATGCGTTTAACGCGGGTCAAGGGAATTCTGGAAATGCAAAATGAATAATTGTGTTTAGCATGCCTGCATGAGAAATTTATTGCTGATAGTATGATTGCCTCATTGATACGCATGTGTGCCTGATTGTTCCTGAACTTGTCTGATTGTGCCTTGTCGTGGTGCTGTCGAGTTGGTTGGCTATGAGAGATGGAAACCCTAAAATGCATGTAAGGCTGACCTGAGAGGCATACCTCATCTTCGCTAGGCTCAGTGGTGAGCTTACTAAGTTTCGACTCACTAACGTTATTTGCCATCTTTTCAGGGCAGAAGGACACTTTTAGTGCCTTAACTTGTGTACGGAGATCACTTTGGTGCTAAAGTTTCAAACGGATCACTTTAATGCAAGTCGGAGGAAAAAGGATCACTTTGGTGCCTCCGGCAAGAATTTCCGGCCAAAAATAATACGTGGCTTTTTGAATAATTATTAAATGCTGAGCTGTGAAAATTTGAGGAAGCCCATCCACGTGGAGCTTATGAAACGACGCCATTTCATCCGACGTAGCACCACGTTTGGAAACGACATCGTTTGCTACAAAAGATGATGAAAAGAAGCCCACCCAAAGACATCGTCTTCTCCATTACATCTTCTCCATCGCGAAAGAGAAGGCCTTCGTGTTCTCCATCGGTGGCTTCACAGTCCTGTTGCACGTTGCGAGTTGGCCGTCGTCGCTCGTGCCATCACTGCGGTCACACGCCGTCGCTCGCCATCGCACTCCCATCGGCGACTTTGATAGGTATGTGGCTTCCCCCATTTGTGCGAAATTAATTTGAAAAGGAAAATTAGGGCTCCGATTGAATAGAAAAATGAGGACTTTCGGAAGTTGAGCGAAATTAGGGCTTGGTAGGGCTTTCTCCATCTCTGTGGTAGACTGAGAGGGGACTATGGCATTATGGGCGCATTGCGTAGTACTGGAGGGTTTCGGTGGGACCTCTATGTGAAAAAAAAAAAGGGTTTGGTGGTACACCCAACTTGTTGAGCAGAAAAGATAGGGCTCAATGTGGACATCGGGATAACTTTTTTGGCGTTTGTGATAAATTTTTGGGGTTTTCTGCTTTGTAGGGACCTCCACGTCAAAAGAGTCCAGTGCCGTGCCAAGGAAGAGTGCTCCAAAGAAGAAAAAAAGCTGCTGCAGCTCCAAAACAGTCGCCAACTACTAGAGCTGCTACAGCTCGTGCAAAGAAGGTTCATGGAACAACAAGGGCAGTTGAAGTACCTGCACTAGTGAAGAACTTGCACGTGACGATGATCAAACACCTGCAAGCCCAGTTGAAGAACTAGCCAATGGATTAGAAAGAGTGCAAAGATCATGAATAAAGTGAAAAAGCCATCGAAAGAAAAAAAATCTGGGGGTGGTCCTTGTTGACTGAGTTTGATGTTGTTATGTCTTTTTTGTTGCATTTTGACATGTTTGATGGGAGGTGAATGAAGGTGGATAGCATTACTGATTGATGTTTTTGTTGTGAAGGATTGGTTGAATGTCAATGGCAATGAAATTTTTATATGTAGCTTACTTTTTTGTTGTCGTGTTGTTCTTGGCTGATGTGAGGTTGCTAGTGTGTATGTCGCTGGTGATGTTGCCTGAAGTGCTGGAGTTTTGTCTGTGCATATTGAGTTATGCTGGTGCATCTGTAGCTTCGAACAGCGCACCAACAGTTGCTGGTGCAAGCAGAAGCAGCAGAGCAGCTGCAGCTGGTGCAAGGTGGTGTGCACCAGCTGGAGCAGCAGTCCAGCTGTAGCTGCTGCAAGCTACTAGTGCCAGCTGCTACTGCAACTGGTGGTAAGCTGGTGCACCAGCAGCTGCTGCAAATTGGACCTCCAAGTTGCTACTGATGCACCAAGTTCGACTGGCACTGAACTGGTCATTTTGTAACCAGTACTGGCACTGAAATGGCTATTTTTACTAAAACTTGGCACTAAAGTAAATTGTTTTTTTATAAAAACTTGGCACTAAAGTGATCACTTCAGTCAAAAATTGATACTGAAGTATTATTTTTTTAAAGCACGATTGGCACTAAATTGATCACCTTCAGCAAACTACTGCTCTTTCATTTGACCAGCGTTTGTGCAGCAAAATCGCGCAGCAAACCAGCAAATCACAATAACTAACATCTCATTCACAAAACAAAGCAAAGGAAGTTTACAATGCACAACAACTAATCTCATCAAAACTTGTAAATGTGCACAAGCAATGAATGCCAAACATCGACTTCAATAGGAAACTTTTATTCCATACAACAAAGGGAAACATCAAACCAGCAACACAACTACAAATTGCCTTTCACAAGTACATTTTCATTCATCTTCAACTATGGTAGACTAGGAAACCTATTCTCACCGTTCCCTTTACATTTGCCCATGAAAAAAGCTACAAACAGAATAATAAGATAATCAACGCTCGACAACAAATTCTTTCAATTTTCATGCTTGCAACTTTTTTCTTCAAATGGTTGGCCAAAGATGCTAAAGCCTTATTTCAGCTTGCATTGACTGAACATCAACATCATCCAACTCGTCCACTAATGTAGGTAAAGGTTGATGTCGTCCTTCAAGAAGCTCCAATATTACCTCAGTCGCTCGTTCGGAGAATTTTGAATCAACCCATTTGAAATATTTGCACTTCAAGCCTTCTTTATACCTAGCACATCCATTGAATCGTCTGCCCGGATTCAACTTAGTCCAAGATGTTCTTATTGGACTCGGTAACCCACAATAACAATAACATTCACCTTCTTCGGTTCGAGAAGAATTAGGGCTAGGGTTTGAGGCGCTGCTAAAGCCGCTGGTGTCGCTCGTGAAGCCCGCCATTTCCAACTCCAATTTGTCTTTTTTTTTTTTGTCAAATCGAAATTGGGGTTGTTCTTCGAAATTGGGGATTTTCTTGAATTGACTGATTTAGGGTTTGAGGTGCTGTTGAAGCCGCTCGTGAAGCCCTCCATTGATGCTCGTGAAGCCCTCCACGCGCTGCGCAAGGCTCTGCTGATTTAGGGTTTCAAATTGGGGATTTTTCTCTTCAATCAGCTGATTTAGGGTTCTTATTTGAAGAACCATGTCCAAAACGACGTCGTGAAGGCTTCAGCTGCTGACTGGACTCTCCGGCGGCCACGTTAACTTCACTTATTAATAAAATAAGGCCACGTCAGAAATCCGGCGTACCAAATCGGAGTTAGCACTAAACTGATCGTTTTTTCAAAAATTTGGCACTAAAGTGATCCGTTTGAAACTTTTGGCACCAAAGTAATCTCCGTACACAAGTTAAGACACTAAAAGTGTCCTTCTGCCCTTCATGGAGACTTATCTATGTCAGACTTAAGTCGGAGAAGAACAGTTCAACTTTGAGATGGTCTCTAATAGCCGTTACAGGGGATTTGTACATCTTATTTCAATTATTTCAAAGCCCGGAACCGGAGTCAGTAGTCTACCACCCGATTCCAATAGCGATAATTCTTCCCCGGAGCTTTATGATAACAATCCAGTGGCAGGAGTTACGGCGCAATGTACTCTGTCAGTGGCTTTCTTTGCCTGCAACGATGACAAATGCCAAGTACCAACCATCAATCCAATAATAGTTTACACGGTAGAAACGTTCAACTTATCGGTTCACTGTAAATTACCTCTTTCTCCCAGTTGGTACATCCTGTTAGGACCGCAAGTAACGATGCTTGCGCAATGAGTGCAACTATAATCCCAGTCCAGAGGCCCTGCAGCTCGATAAGAAGAAGGAGCAATTATAGGAATATGGCAAAGGATGAATTGCGTTAGAATGGTAGGGTAACTGTGGTTTACCTTTCCACCCATGTGACAAACAAAAGCTAGGAATATGGCGACCGGAATACCCAACAAGTAGTAGGCACCCAAATTGACGAAAGCTCCAATCTTTTGCCATCCACATCCTCGTGCAATGCCTGAAAAAAAAATGCAACTTGTAGCATCAAAACGGTCGAAGTATAGGTTAGTTTTGACTTGGAACATATTTGAGATATGACACATTCTCCATATTCCCTCCCTAATTTTTGGGGATAAGCAGTCAAACTTAAACTAGATGAGGTGTGCCCACAATAATAAGCAAAGTATACCTGAAAACACGGACTGAGCGCCATCGACAAAATGAGAAATTGCGACTAGTACCAACATATCTCCCACATAGTTCACGACTGCTTCTTCAGTGCTATAAAGGTAGGCCCATGCCCTTCGACCGATGATCATGAGAGTCCCTGCAAGCAAGCCTTCCGTGGTAACCATCATTAAGGAAACATAAATTGCCAAACGAGCTACTCGTGGTCTTCCAGCGCCTAATTCATTTGAAACTCTCGTGCTGCCAAAAATAAGGCCAAGAAAGTGTGAGACTGAGGAATAGCTGCTTCTTTTGCAAGATCTAGTGAAGTAAATAAAGCTTAAAGAGTTAGGATTACCTTATTGAACCACTGAGTCCAAGAGGTATCATGAAAGCCAAGGAGCAGGTGTTCAGGCTGAAAAAAGCACAAGATACTAAGTTTACATTGCTTAAATATGATAGCAACTGGTGCCAAGAAGTTAGCAATTTTGTTTGCTTCTTGTTGATGCAAAGGACTGATGCACCTGATTGAGAGGACCGATGTTTCAAGTTTTGGGTTGGGAAGAAGTCCTGATAATAAGACCATCATTTCGAATGACCAAATCTCGAAGCTGTTGCAGGCAATGAACCAAACAGAAACATCATAATTGGTTCGAGCTACAAAAATCATGAAAACCAATGTTGATATTGTAAAAAGTATAGCGTCAGAGCCAATTAAAAAGAAAATGTAATCCCTTCGAAATTGTGAAAATCGCATCATTAATGATTATGAAGGAGGATTATGACCATTTGTCTCGTACACTGTCCCACAAGCTTTTTTTTTTTTATTACTATTATATCATTTATAGCTCTCTCTTCCTTTTTCTCTTTTCCTGTGCCCAAAGTGAACTAGGAGTAGCATAAAAGCTTGAGAATTACCAGATCATGACAGCAGAAGGAATTGCCAATTTCAGAAATCTAGGAATCCCATGAAAGGCCTCCCTGGAGAAACCGGTCCAGGTACTTTTACAAGACGGTGAAATTCTGACATATATTGCCAATAACAGCACGTTTATCCAGTACGAGATAGCATTTGCCAAAGCAGCGCCTTTGTTTCCGAGTCCAGACTTGAACACTAGAAACCAACATATGAAAATATGCAGCAATGTGGTAATTCCTGAACTGACCATCATTGGAACAACATTGTTCTGCGTCTGCAGAAACCTGACGTGGCATTGCAGGAGCGCATGCGCAAAAATGCTAGGGATCATAAACCGAGCATAGGATCCTGCCTCTGCCGATATCTGAGGATCTTGCTTGAAGAAGAGAAGGATTTGGCCCGTGTTGGCCCAAATGATAGCAAGTGGAATGCTAGCTAATAGAAGAACAATCATGGCTCTCTGCTTGTAGATACCAAGCATGTGGTATTGCTTAGCTCCATAAGACTGACCGCAAAATGTGTCCAATGCACTTGCCATTCCTACCTGTAATGGACCAAGCATCTATAAGATGGTGTTTGGAGCAAATTCATAGATGTCCCAAAATGAAGCTCAAGAAGTTCGTCACTATATCCTAGGAACCCAAATGTGGCCTTGCTTGGAGCATCAGGAGTGTATTGCCATAGTTCACTCAACCTATATCTTATGGAAGAATCTGAACAAGAAAATTTCATTTTTGGACCGGGGTCCCCAACAATCTTTTTAAATGCAGTCAACAAATGTCCTAATTTAAAACCGACATTAAGTTTCCAATCTTGGCATTGCTAAACCAAGCTAGAGGGAGAAAATCACACATCTAGCACGCTGAGCTTATTGAGAGATAACACGTCCAGTAGCTTGATATTTGTTAAACTGCAATAATCTGAAAAGAAGCCAGGTTAATAGACAAACAAACTATTCATGGTATTTGGGAAGTAGAAGTACACCCAGTCTGAGTTGATCCAACGATTGCTATGACTCGGTTTATTGAAGATGAAACAGAACTCCCATAATCATGTCAATAATAGAAGTGGCACTATACTTCTTCCAAGATAAATAACAGCCTGGAAGAGTTCTTCCTGGAAGTGACATAGTATGATGCTACTTTGCTATTCTTACTATCTTTCATCTCTTAGTTGGTTTATCTCGAGATCGAAACAGGAAGAATTGTTATGTCTTACCATCATGCTAAAGCCAGTCACAGAAGCGAAGGACGTGGCCATGGAAGCACCGGCAAGTGCCAGCTCTCCAAGATGACCCACAAACATCACCGAGATCACCTGCAAACAATATATCATCAGGTTCACTGATACCAATGGCCCGATCAATGACAGTTGCCGCTTCATTTCCGAGAAAATCTCATCTTTCTTGAACCCATTCCCTGATCCGGACGGCTTCTTCTCCCGGGAAACTGCTAACAGGGGTGACTCCAGATGCTGTTTCTGTTCTTCCACGTCCATTGATTGCTTCCTCTGTGCTTTTGGGCACAGTGAAGCGAAGCAGAGGGGAAAAACAGAGCAACAGCTTCAGAGATCCTCGAGATTCCCTCATCAGAAAACAGCCAAGCTCATGCCTTTAAATGAATCAACACACGCCTCTTCCTCCGACGGCTATGTCTGTCTTCTTGCATGCTTGGTTAGGTAGAATTTGGCAGATATGGCAGGACTTTTCCTTTTTTAAGTAATAAATTCTCCAATGGTCTGTCTAATCTGCCTGAGAGAGCTTCTGAGGCATTAAATGCAAATTAAGGGAACCGAGACAACATCCTCGTAGATAGAATATCATTCGCCGGGTAATTGTCGATGTTCATGTGTTGCCGGAGAATATTCGCCATATTTCTTGCTCACTGAACTTTGCCTTTACTTGAAAGAGGTCGATGCATAATTCAAGCTTCCCAGTTATATCACGGAGAGCAAATATTGATTTTTTTTCATTTTTGATCTTCAGTCAAGTCACTCTCTTGATTTTCCAATCAATAATACGCTGAATGTAACCACTGGCCTTAAAACAGAAGCATGAAAAAGACAAGTTGACTTGTCAATAAGGATGGGCTTATGAAAAACGAAAACATAAAAGGAGGGGACGATTACAAAAAGAAAGAAGAAAGAAGACAAAGGGAAAAGAATAGAAGAAGGGGGTTTCGTGCCTACACACATCGGAGACTTCCACAAGCCGGATTAACTTTATTTCGTAGTTCCTGGTAAGGATTCATACTTTTGTTCATTTGATCGGAGGATTTTCAGAGATTCAAGGAAAATTTTTAGTTTCTAGGTTCAATCTAAGGGTTGTTAAGTTTTGAAATTTCGTCATCATTGTTGCCTAGTTCTAAATTTCTATTTCCGGCAATGGTCTTGGCTCGCTTTTTACAATAAGCTCACTTGAATTGGAGTTCGATATAAAAATATGGAGTGCGAAAAAGTTTATCGATGAGATTTATTGTGATTGATTGCGAGTCGGAAGAGTTTATCAACTTTAGTTATTTTTCGCTTTAGTGGTTATTTATTGTGATTGGCCGTTCTTGAGATCCTTTGTCGACCTTAATGAACATTTTGACCGCAAAATATTGTTGCCTAGTCAAGTCTTAGTTAAGGTGGTTATTTACTTGAGTTCTCATATTGCTTCTCATTTGATTGATGAGATTTTGACTTCGTCGATTTTAGATAACTTTCATAGTTTAATTTCGACTTTCCCGATGCTTATCTCTTCTTTAAATTTGTAAACTCATTGTATTAAAAATCATATTGATTGAGTAAAAACTGAATCTGGCATTAGCAACCCTTTATGGTATTACAAATACTCTTTGCATTGATGCACACACATACATCTGCGTGTGATTATTTCGATAAGATGAAATATTCAAACCTCTAAGCATGATAAATCATTGCGATTGTATGAAGAACCGTCCAATTATTTTTATTTTAATTTTCTTTAATAAGCTAATATTTAATGTATCAAACTGGCGGCAACTATCTTCATTTTTATGTTAAATTACTTTCCCAAAGATTGTACTTTGCTTTTTTTTTTGTCATATTTCTAACTCTCCTCTCTTTGTAGAGAGCGGGGAGTCGAACCCCACACTTGTGACATTAGCACTCCCAACCCCCTTCCCAAATTCCTTTACTAGCAAGGCCGCATACCTATTGACACGTTACTCGAGAATTGCAAATTTATCTTCATTAGTATGAAATTCACTAATATTCAGGGAAGGTCAGACGGAAAAGATCTCCCCAAAGTCTATATTACGTGCCGGTAAATAAACTTGCCAATACACATATAACACCTCATTCAAGTCGAAAAGAATTTTAAGATGTGTACATACTTGTCCCTTTGTACAGATATGAAGGGAGATTCTTCTTCTCCTAGGGCCACTCCTTACAATAAAAAGGTTAAAAAATTCAAGTAATGTGAGGGAAAAAAAATATCACAGAATATCGTGAACAGTGTTTATCATGGGGAAAGCGGATGAGATATGGAAGAACTATGAGCAAAACGCAAGATCATTTACATGGATTTTCTCAACATGCACGATTCAATTTGCGGCACGCCCTTTATCTACTCTAGATAGTTGCATGGATACCTCTGATCGAATCGGTGATTCAGCAAGAATTAGACGGAGCAAAATTTTGCACGAAAAGAGAATTTTCCTTGAAGAGCATTGAGAGAGTGGAATTGCATCTCTAGTCACTTTACTTGTAAAGAGCCAGTTCTTTGTTGGTGAGTGGTGAACTTAAAGGATATGATCTTTATTTAGAGCCTTTAGAAGACGTTGACCACAGTTACGGCGGGATGATCTTCTTGCTCACCTCCCTCAAATTGTGCCTCACCATCATTGACCGAAGCCCCAACAAGCTCATGCAGGTGGTGGCCAAGGTGTGGTCCTACGTGACCTTATTCTCATCTGCATGGGGCCCAAGCACGTAGCTGTATAACTTGGAGATCTTCCAGCAGAGGCTATGAGAGGTCTCGTCTCGATGGAGACTATGGCTACGTAGGACAACGCCAAGTTGATGCACATGGCCACGGCCCATAGGAGTTTTGTGTGTGGCTATGGTTGATGGTGGTGAGACACATCTCGATGGAGACGAGTGAGAAGATTATCCTGTTGATACTATTTAGCAACAACAATCGCCACCCTACTGGATCGAGAAAGCCATGAGGATGAGCATTGTCCTTTTGAAGCAGATTGCAATGGCTGCAAGAAGCTTTGACGTTGGCCTTCTTGAAAATAGGAGGGTTGTAAAGGACAAGGCGTTGATACCAACGGGTTGTAAGAAGCAGTGGATTCTAATGACGTAAATGAGGATGTGGCAGATAGAGGGGGTCATGTGGAAGATGAAATCTTGCCACATGCCATCCCTGATGCTCAACTCTGTGACATTGACAAGACGTTGTCAAGGTCACCAAGCAAGGAACGGAAGAGGGTGTTTGACAAGATCTCCTCCTTCACCTGATCTCGTCAATCCTCCACATGCTCCTCTGCGCCGTCGGGATCCACTTATTCTAACAAGTCTTTAGCATCGACAAATGGTCCTTTACACCCCTTGTATTTTAAGAAGGCCAACATAACGTCCTTTAACCAAAAACTCCTTGCAACCATTGTAGTCGACTTCATAAAGATAATGTTCATTCTCATCACAATCTTCCTCCTTGATTGAGTTGGAAGGCAGCAACTAGCGACGGCGGGAAGATCTTCTTACTCGCCTCATTCTGAATGTGTCTCGTCATCATCGATCACAGCCACACAAAGCTCATGCGAGCAATGGCCATGTGCATCGCTAGCCTCCTTCTTCATCGAGATGGGGCTAATCACGTGAGTGTATAGCTCGGAGATCGTCTTGCTAAGGTTGCGTGCATAAGGGTATACAATCGGCGCCACCTTTAAGCAAGTGATGAGTAGAGTATCATCAATGACATTTAAGGGCGATCACCATGATGGAGCCTCTTTTTGTTCGCGGCAATTGCGAGCATTGCATGGGTGTTCTTCTACATGATAATACCATAAATGCAGGGGCAGATACTAAAAGAGATGTGGCAATTTTTCAATAATATACCAAGTGGAGTTCTAGGGCAAGGAAGATAGAGAAATAATTATAAGGTAAGGCATTTGGTAAAAATGGATATCCTTATTAGGGTACTTAGAGTACTTAAGCACGAATGAATTGAGTGATGTTTGCCCATGTGGATGGGGAAAAAAATTACTATGATGAATTTCCGAAGAAAAAAGTCTTCACAAAATTTATCAGGAAATTCAATTCCTTTTTGAATAAGAAGTCTTCAATAAAGTGGTTGGGATTGCTTTATTTCGTCCATTTGAGCCCAAACCCACTACATATATAGTTCGATCACACTCGCTTTCCATGGCCTCGCCGAAATTTCATAGTGTGGCACAGTTTCCATAAGTGTGTCGTGCATTGCCGTGCTTGCGCCATCCATTTTGCATTCACATTTTCTGCAAGGACTTTTAGCTAAGAATTGAGGAGAGCATTCCATATAGAATTGTGATTTATTCATGGTTAGCGAGTGCGTCGGTTTGCCACTGTTGATTGATAAAGTGGGAAGGACTCTAGGGAAAAAGGATTAACTTCTGGTGAGACAAATTGAGGAGTTTGTGAAGATGACCCCGTCATCAAAATCCAAGGTATGGATGAACCGCTCAAATTTCCGAGTCTATTAATAGGATTTAGATGCGGAGAATTAAATTTTGTGCTTTCTGTGTGGAGTATGTTTCACAAACAAATTTAACGTACTCGTGGATCAAGATGAAAATTTGAAGGGCAAAGGTATTTCTCAATAACATCGATCAGCTTCGAGATACACACAATAAAATGATAGAACATGTTGCATGATCTGATTAATGTATCTTTGTTAGAAAGAAGTGCAGCGAAGAAACATGTCCAAATGAACAAAACGCTTCACAATATGGCCTTTAAAACTACATCGAGAGCCAGCAATCTTAGGATCAGCGCATGAGAGGAAGCCCTAGGGAAGAGGAATGTGCATTTACAAGTTGAATTTATTTGATGGATAACGACTTGTAAGGTCTACGGGCAACACTTAGTTGCATAAATCATTCGACCTTACTCCTGCAAACAATTTGATGATGATATTCAAAATAGCTTCCTCTTGTCTGTGCAAAGACTTCAAAGCTTGGATCCAATTCCAACCCCATCCTTTCCACCTTCTTGACAGTTCAGGGGCACTGTACTTGAATTCTTGTGTGTGATTAACAACAACCTCAAATAGGCATAGTACATCTAAGCTGCTTGACATCCGACGCACCGGAATCATCCTTTACATATTCAAGTTAGATGTTTAATCCAATTGAGATGTTTGATAACTAAAGTGTTTATTGAAGTTCCTAAACTATGTGAATTCTAATCTAGGAAGGTCAAAAACTAATTCTAAACTAGTATTAGTACTAAAAATCTAATAAAACTAGTCAAAGTCTACTTTGTAACTTTTTAAATTTCTTTAATTTTGTGGGAACTTTTTTATTATTTTATATAAATTTAATACTATAATTAAATTTATTTTTTTATTTCTAAAAATAGGATTTGGATCGAGTCTCACTTGGACTCTCAGCTGCATATGGTAAGGTTTTTGTTTCCGAAACAACTTTGAACAGAAACACTTTTATCTGTTTCTGTTTCGGCAATGATTTCTGTTCCGGAAACAGATATGTGTTTAATAACTGCAAAAGAATTCTATTCCCAAAGAAAAAAAACATAAATGTGTTTGCATGGCGAGCGCGAGGCTGATCCCCATCATCACCAGCCGAGGTTAAAGCTTAGGAATACAAGTGTTCCTTAATTGCAATAATAAGAAAAGTATACCTGAAAACGTGACAGAATGCCATCCAAAGTGGAACTTGTGATGAGTACCACATATCACCCCACATGTTCACAGTCGCGACTTCTTCTGTTATAGAGGCAGCCCCATGACTCAACCGAAGATCATAGAGTACCTGCAAGCAAGCCTTCCTGGCGACCATTTAAGGAAACATAATTGCCAACGAGTTGCTCGTGGTCTTTTTCCGCGCTCAATTCACTTGAAAATCTCGTGCTGCCAACAAATATGGCAAAAGAAATGTGGGAACGTGGAGTAGCTAGGGAGCTCTGGGCGGGTGGCTGGTGGTGGGGGTGGGGCGAGTTCTAGATACTTGCCTATTCCTCTATTTTCGCTCTCGTCCTCGTGTCTTTTCGCTTCGCGAGGCTCTCTTCTTGTGCCTCGCAAGGGATGAGGTAGGGGGGGGGGGGGGGAAGGAGGAGGAGGGGCGAGAAGAGCGGAGAGCAGACGGGAAAAGCTCTACTGGATGATCACTTCAGAAGGAAGTCTAATTTCTTCGATCTGATTCTCTTCAGCGGCTCAAGGGAGTTGGCCACGGGAGAAGGGCAGCGCAGAGGG